>QJOA01000392.1:0-59292 GCA_004155915.1 Monosporascus sp. CRB-9-2
GGCCATGGCCGAGTCGATTGCCGAGATGCCCAGCGGCGAAGCAGATGGAAACAGCTAGAAGCTGTAGCTGACGCGTCCTGCAGTAGTATGCAGCCACAGCTACGGCAGCAGCTGCACCCATTCCTACTCCCCACTCCACTTCAATATAAAAAGTGGGAATATTTGTAAATCTTTACGCACTTTGCGACTTTGCTTTTCCTCCCTTTTTTTTTTAGCTTAGAATCTTCGTTTATAGCGCCAATAAATTAGCTACTATGCTATATTTCGCTGGCCGTAACAGGTTAGAGAACCGGCGACAAAGGTAGAACGAGTTATGAGATGCAATAAGCGCCGAGAACCGAGGATATCCAGGCGGGTAATATTCGATCAAGGCGAGTAAGCAATGCGACTTACTGGTTTTATCAGAATCGGAAGTAAGTTATACTTTGCACTGGTTGCATTTTGCAATCCTCCCGCTTATAAACATTGCTTAAAGACTTTTTGATCCAGGACTAAAGCGTAATCTGGGGTTTGTTTATATATTTCGTTCCCAAGTTGCCGGTATCCCTACGGGATACTAAGGATAAATTTCTGCGCTGGCCAAGTTCGATGTCGGCTTTCCAGGGGGGAAGCATATTGCTGCCTAGGTAAGTAATTATGAAAAAGGGATTTATTGTTTCTGGAAAACCAGGGTTCTGGGAAAGTTGGTTATGAAAAATGCCTGAAATAAAGCGTTTGGTTTTTAGCCACATAACCGCAGTATCTGCTGGGCGTTTTTAACTTTATACGTTAGGCTAACTCTGGCATAAAACCGTTCTACTACACGGCGTTAGTATAAAAAAAGTTATTTTAAAGCGTTTTGGTTCGCTCGCCGAGACGTCGGAGAAGGTATATAGTACCCGCTTAACGTTTATTATTATCGTCCCCCTTATTCCCAAAGTTTTCGTAATGGCCTGGCTAGTATTTGCATCTTCGAAAACCTAATAAAATGGAACCAGTCAACGAATAAAACATTTTTATTTACGGATTAAATAGCATATTAATAGGTTCCGCAAAAACGTTTAAACCTATAATTTTACTTTCTAGAGGATAATAATCGTCCTTAAATTAAGAAATGCGTTATCTCAAGCAAATACTTTGATTCGAAATCGCCGTTACCAATCATTTTTCAGAATACCAAGTTTCGACCCAACAACCAAGTTTACCTTTATATTCCGAGAACGACGACGCGTAAAGGGTCATATACAGTATCTTCTGTCGATAATAAACGATATAAGCTCTGTAATGCGAACGGTAAACCGGTAAAGGGTAGGAGCGTAGTTAAAAAGAAAGAATTAAAATTTTATAATCCTTTTGGGTAAATAAGACAATTAGTTATATTAACCGCTAAAAGTGCTATATATGCTTAATTAATCGGACAACTCGGTTTTTAAGTAAGAATTCTCCGTTATACTGCAAATTTATTCGTGTCATTCCGCAATAATACGTATAATGAAGTTCCGAGATGCCCATTCTTTATGCAGATCGTTACGTCGACTTCGAAAAAGTACGGTTAGCTCTAAAAGAAAATTTAGCAGCTGATCGCCACCACCACGAACACGCCTGCGCAGGTCCTCAGCGTAAAGGGGTATTTCGGGCAAGACCATTAATGGGAAAAAGGTTGGCCTGCTAATAAGAAAGACCTTTATTATATCTTTACACTGGTTTTGGCCTTGACTTCAAAAAAATTCGGGGACTTTTATCTATAAAGGTATTTTTATCTTGCTGTTACCCTTTTCCTTCGGCGGTACCACCAGAAAATCTCCATCGCCGGAATTTAATAAAAGGTTGCTTATCTTTTAAAATAAAGTAAAGTTGAATATAGTTATATATAATAACTTATCGCTAAAACTCTGGATTATAAAGCCTTATTCCTTACCATGCTTAACATCGAAACTGCCGGCTTTTCCCATATTACAAAAAAGAAAAAGCGAAAACGAGATTTTAAAGAACAAATTCAGCGTTCGATTCTTAATTTTTTCAAAGTATTTAATAGATATAACGTATTATAAAATATTTATAACAGCACTTAACGTTCCAGGCGTATTAAGTGGTATGGTTAGTAAGCCGATAACCCTCTTATATAACCTATTAAGTATTTCGTATTCCCTGTATTTATTAAAAGTAACGTTAAAAATATAAGTTCCGTTATCTCGTTTCTAATAAAAAGGTGGAAAAACGTTATTATTTTGCAACATTTTCGTATTAAATTTGGCTGCCAATATTCGCCATAAGTTACATACGGATCTTTCTGGAAGAGAAACAAGTAAGAACTTTTGCCTTTTAGCCTGTCTTAACCTGTTTTAAAGCAACCGTTCCTTCGATTTCTACCAGGTTTAATGTTAAATATCGAACTATATCGACTTTAACGATTACTGGCTCCTTTTTTGTCTAGTCGGTAACAGTTTCCGATAAGTCAAATGGATATACGGCATATTTATTACCTTTATATATACCGTATGTTTCTTCTGCGCTTAGGCACAAGCGATTGTTATCATCCTTATAAACAGAGACGAAGATTACATTTGATATAATGGCGACCTTTTTAAAAAATGAAAAATTTTTGTTTCCATAACGTATTAAAATTTGCTACGGCCAGGATACATAAAACCTTGTACGCAAATACTAATATAAAGATTGGTATGTAAATTCTACACCTTTTTTCCTTAAGGCGTTAAGAGCCTTAATAAGAAAGTAAGTAAGCGCCCCTTTTTGCTTTCCTTTTTCGATTTCAAGTTCCTATACCTTTTTATATGGACCGTACGCCGACAGGATCGTATACCTATTAAGGTTAACAAGTTATTAATCGAGCATCTAGAAGTTGCGCAAAGTATCGTCTGAATTAAAGAAGCTTATATACAGGTCCTAGGGGGATGTAGCATCGATGATAGGGTTATAATTAACGGCTCGGATATCGACGCCCCGTTAACCGTTATCGCGTAGGATATTGCCCGAGTAATAACAGTTAAGGATAAGGGTGACAAGGAGTCTTTGTGCCACCATTTTACGGAGATAATTTGCTAGCACCTGGCCTTTAAGGTAGCTGCTGCCGTATTTATTATCCTTAAAAAAAACGAAAACCAAGTTGTTAAAATTTTTATAAACGTCTACCGCCGACTCACTTTTTCGTGTACCGTGTCCAAAGTAGTAAATATAAACGGAATCTCCCTGCTTCGTTTTCGTAATGACTTTTTGAAACTTTTAATAACATTATTATACGTTGGCCATAAGTTTGGCTTTCTCGATTAGACAAAAAGAGCTGGGGTCCAAAGGCGTGGTCGCAATAAGGATGACGATATTTACAGATATTGGTCCTGCTTCCAGATACTGTTTAACTATCTCTGCATCTTGCATATTTCCCTTAAGATATCTTTTTTTCCGGTAGTAATCGATACTAATTAAGATTGCCTAGTAAGTTATTACAATATCGGGTTTGTCGGTTATAATAATAAACGTATTTAGGCTGGAAAAATAAAACGCGTATGAAAATAATAATTATAAAGACTAGCTTTTGAAAGAATTTGCTGCTTTCTAATTTTACTAAATGCAATACGATTTAATTTAGCTGTAAAAATATTAAGTCTAAAATCCTCCCAAAAAATTAAGCTAATAGTTTGGCTTGTTAACCATGAATAGTACGGATAGCATACCGAGCAGCTAGACCCGTTCTAGAGTCCTGGTCTTAATTCGTATATGTAGTTCCGGTTATGCGCCTCCTTCCGCCCCGACGGCTCCGTATAAAATGTAACTCTTGTTTATGGGTGCGGATAAGAAATCCACGTCGACCCCGCATCTAAGCTACCGGATGCCAACCCACCTTTTTACAGCCCCGTTAATTAGGCTGTCACGCGCTGGGCGACCTTATCGGAATTGTAGTGGTTGCACAAAAGTAATATTGTATGGGGCCTGACCCTAACTACTAAAAGATGGAAAAGTTTGAGCCCCTTCGCCCTGCTGCTAGGCTGTGATAAAAAAAAAATACGCTTTTGCTTTTTTGGGGTCTAAAACTTAGCCTTATCGGGCGCAATCGACATAACCAGAGCCTTAATCTTACTAAATTAAATCGTATTAACAATTACATATTGTAACACCGTCTCCTTCTCCAAATTGGAACGTTTTCGTGTACATATCGATTAAAATTGATTAAAAAGATTACCTTTAATACTGTAACACGGGTTCTAAAAGCTTTCTAAGCGATCAAGCGGTAAAACTAGCCCAGAAATACGGGCACTGGCATTATAAGAGTTGGAATATACCATTCGCCCAGAGCAGCTAATAAGGTGTCATAGTAAGTTGCATCAGCACCTGTACCAACATCTTTGATATGCGAACGTTATTAGGCGCCATTAACAAATTTCCCTTTTGCCCACCGATACCGGGCGACAGCCAGCCCATATTCGAAGTCGTTTTATCGTAAGTGGAACGATTTCCGCCTTAACTTTTTTTAAATAGAAGAATTATCTGCTTAACGCCTTTATTACGGTCGATGCCAACCCATTTTCGTTCCGAATTTCCTTGAAACGATTAGGCTATAGCAAAGCATTTTTAACGTGCCCCTTAAAGCTTACGTACGGGCTCCCCTTAATGGTAATGGAGGGGTTATATCGCGTTAACTTTGCAGGCTAAGTTACAGCATGTATGGCGATCTTGGGCACCTCCGCAAAATATAAGGCTTAACGGGCTTTTTACGAAGCTCTTTTAGCGTCTTTACGTAATAAATTAATTGGCTAATCGGCTAAAAGATTAAGAATTAACACCAAGGAAAATTTACCGTTCTTATAAACCTTTATACCTAAGGCAGGTAGCGGGGCGGACTTTATAAAGCGCCAAAATAACCGATTTATAAGGCATAGGTATATTTTATTAAACTTAAATAGAACTTGCGCTTGCGTTATTTAAAAACGGGTGCGATAGCGATACTAAACCTAGCCAAGCCCCTTTATATAATCCTAACCGTATTATTAATTTTGCCGAGATAATTACAGTAATAGCTACCTATTATATGGCTAAAAGGAAGCTATTCGATATTAACCCGGATATAATTATTTCGTTACATAATATAAGCGATAAAAACCTCCGTTCTTTTACGGAGCTGTACGAAGATCCCGCAAATAATAAACAAATCGAGATATATATTTACACCTATTTCCTTATTTTTATAAGAACATGCTTAATAAATTACCTTAAACGCGCCGTTTAATGAACGGAAAGATGGGTTACAGTATTAGCGATTAATTACCTAGATCGTATTAGGCGATTTCGAATTCTTGACAGAATGTCGACTTAGATAAGCCGGTTTAACGTTATAATAAAAGTTATTAAACTTAGGCAGAATAGGTAAGTTGCAATTTATTTTAGACCCCTTTTTACGAAAATACCGGCATTATTTTCGCATAAGTTTGATATAAAAAGCGTAACGATAGGTGTACCAAGTTCTCGAAGGTTATGGTTTTAAATAAAAGGCCAAACTAATCCGCTAATATTTATCTATCAAGGATTACCCAAGCATCTGCATATAAAATAAACGTTCAAATTTAGCGAACGGCGAAATTAGCAGAAAATCACCAGAGGATTAATAGCATAAATAACTTAAAAAAAGCTATTGGTATAACGGAGCAGATAATAAATACAACGCCAAGAACTTTCGCGTTAGCCAGCTTAGCGGCCATATTCGGTACGTAATTTAAACGGACGGGTTTTATGGATGACCTTAACCGTGCTATCGATATTGCAAGTATGGCAGTAAAGACCACGCCTCGAAATCATCCCGATCGAGCTGCCATGTTAAATAACTTTGGAAACATGCTCGGTATATGATTTAGGTGGACAGGATTGGTGGACGACCTTAACCGTGGTATCGATGTTGCAAATATGGTAATAAATACCACGCCTCGAAACCACTTTAATCGAGCTACGTAATTAAGCAACCTTGAACTTTAGTTCGGTAAACAATTTAAACGGACAGAATTAATAAACGATCTTAACCGTATTGTCGATATTGCGGATATAGCAATAAAAACTACGCCTTAAAATTGCTCCGATTAAGTTAATCGATTAAATAACCTTGGATTTTAGTTCGGCAGGCAATTTAAGCGGATAAAATTGATGGACGATCTTAACCGTACTGTCGATATTGCAAATATGGCAATAAAGACCACACCTCGAAATCACCTTAATCAAGCTATCATATTAAATAATTCTGAAAATCTGCTCGGTATACAATTTAAACGGACAGAATTAATAAACGATTTTAATCGTGCTATCGACGTTACGGATAAGGCAATAAACGCCATATCTTAAAACTATCCTAATCGAATTATATAATTAAGCAACCTTAAAAGTTGGCTCGGTAAGCGATTTAAACGGATAAAATCGATAAACAATTTTAACCGTATTATAGATATTACAAACGTAGCAATAAACGCCATATTTTAAAACCATTCCGATCGAGCTAATTATTTAAATAACCTTAAAAGTTGGCTTTATACGTAATTTAAACGGATAGGATCGATTAACGACCTTAACCGTACTATCGATATTACGAATATAACAATAAAGGCCACACCTTAAAACCATTTTAATCGAGCTATATAATTAAATAACCTTAAACTTTAGCTCGGCAAGCAATTTAAGCGGATAAAATCGATAAACGATTTTAACCGTACTATCGATATTACAAGCGTAACCGTAAAAACCACGTTTTAAGACTACCTTAATCAAGTTATTTATTTAAATAACTTTAAAAATTAACTTGGTAATCGATTTAAACGGACCGGTTCGATAAATAATTTTAACCGTACGTTTATTTCGTACAAAAAGCGTTAACGTTATTATACCGCTTTCCCGTTTATTCGAATTTATTTTGTTCGAAACGTTATTAAAATTTTTACTTTATAAATAAATTTAAAAGAATTTAGGTTTATTATTATAAAAAGCGGTAAACTTTTTCATTATTATAAGCCGATATTTATTAAAATATACCGATAAATAATATATATTTGCAAATTTTACTAGCTTAATTTTTATAATAATAATTATAATTTTAAATTCTGGAAAAAAGATTTTTCACGTTTTATAACTTTTGGAATTCGATTACGGCATTATTATTAATTTATTAATAAAAATACGGAAAGATATTTTTTATTTTTAATAATAATATCTTAATTTAATAAATAAATTTATATTTTTTCGAAACAAATTAAACGTATTAACGAATAAAGTTTTTCCGGTTTTTAACGACGTTATACCGTTTTGGGAATTATAAGCAAAACGATAGTATAAAATAAATTAAAATTTTAATAAACTTATTACGTAAATTTATATTTAACCTAAATTTTATAATTTTTTTTTCTGCCGATTATAAATAAGTTAATAATTATAACAAATCCGAACTTTATTATCGTTATTAATTCAAGTTTTTACCGTTATAATATATTTTTTATTAAATACGATTAAATTAAAAATTTAAAATTACTGAATTTAATATTAAAAAAATTTGAAAAACGTACCGGAAATTTATAATTATTTCGTTTAAAAAAGTTTTTTTTATTATTTAAATAATTTTAAGATATTATTACGTAATTAAATCTAAATAGATTCGGTTTTAAAAATACCGGTTCCGATAATAATTAACTTTATATTTAATAAGTTTTTACAGGACTCTTTAATTAATTATTATTTTATGTAACGAAATATTATATTTGGGAATTAATTAAAACAATTTTAAAATAAATTATATTATTATATACTTTAATAATTAAAATATTAATATACCTACGCCGATTTTATATTTATAAATTTATTAACTTTTTATTTAATTATATTTTTTTAATTATTATATACAAAATATAAAATTTATCCGTAAATAAAATCCTTTTATCTATTATTACCGAAATAGAAATATTAAATAATTTTTATTCGGCATTTAAATTAAAATTAAAAATATTAATATTTCGTAAAAATAGCGTTTTTAAATATGTATAAATATATAAAATATTTTATTTTGCCGGTTACGAATAATTAAATTTAATAAAACTTTTATAGAGTTACTTATTTTTCGAAAATTAAAAAAATAATTTCTTAATCGTAAAGAAAGTTTCGTAATTATAAATTTAAAAAAAAAAAAAAATTTAATTATTCTTTTACTTATTTAATTAACGTTAACGAAATAATTAGATTTATAAATAAAAAAATTTATTTTGTTAACATATTTTAATTTACGGGTTTTTGGTATATCGTTAAAACATTTTTTTTTAATTTTCGATTTGGTATTACGGTTATTATTATCGTTGAATAAATACCGTTTATTTTTAACGCGTAACTTTTTGATTTCGATAACGATTATTATTTCGGTTTTATTTTCCGATATATTATTCGTAACGTTAAATTGCGTATCGTTATTTTTTGGTAATGTCGGCGATTTCGGTAACGATATAAAAGTAAACGAATTAAGCTAATACGGGTACGGTAATAAAAACAGTTTTAGTAAATTAAAAATATTAAGAAATTATAGGTTTTAAACCGGTGTTAAAAATAAAGGAAGTAAGGCGGGTTTTTAATTAAGATTATTTATTATATCGTAAATTACACGTACGAATATAGGCGTTATAATAACCGGGATTATAATTTTAAGTTGTAGAAATGTATAAATTGTACACCGGATCGGTATTTAAATTGTTGTAATTACCGTTAAGATTTTAATTTTTAGTTTAACTTGAACGGTTATAATTAATAAAATTTAATTAAGATGGGTACGGTTTCCGGCGGTTACGTAATCATTTCCGATATTTATTATGTTTATAATATGGTTATATGCCGTAATTTATATAAATCGGTTAAAAATATAAGGATATAGTACTTTTCTTTTAAATTAAGCAAATTTTGTCGTTTGTAAAAAGTTTTTTATATTTTTTATAATATAAAAAATACTGTTTTTTTATAAATTAAATATAACGGAAATTAAAAATAATTCTTTAAAACGTTTTAATATTGATATTTATTAAATTTAAAAACCGTTTCAATTAATTTGATTATATTTTAAACAGAATAAAGATTTTAATTGTGTTTAATTTATTTAGAAACGTATTAAATAAAAGTTATTTAAGTTTAATAATAATAAATATTTATTTTATTTAATTACCGTTTAATAAAAAACATTATATAAAAAATAATTTGTTCTTTTGGTATTCATATGAAAATTTTATTATTTTTCAAATAACTTTTTTTAACGAACCGGTTTTTGATTATTTTTTTAAAAATATTTCGTATTTAAAGTTTTGGGTATATAAATAAAATTAAAAATGGATAAATTATAATAAAATTTAATCGGGATAAGGTTACTACGATTTTTTTTAATAAAATAACTTCGGTTTTTTTTTAACTATATTAGAATTATTTTACGAATATATTTGCTATTAAAAAACGTATCTTATTAAGGTTTTATTTTCCTCCGGATTTTTAGTTTAAAATTATCTTATTTCGGAAATTTACGAATGTTATTTTAATTAAATAAAGAATAAAAATAAAATTCGATAATTATTTTGTTTTAATCGGAATTATTTGCGATGAATCATATATTGATTTTTTGATTATCCGAATTAATTATAGCGATTTTTATTATAACTTTTATATTTATAAAAATAATACGGTTTTTAGCTTGCGGGACCTAAACTCTTTTCGTTATTTTAACTTTTTTTATAATAAAAGGTTAAAATTTATATTCATTAAACGTTTAATATAATTTAAATATTATAGTTTATTTATACTTAATTATATATAATTATTTATAGCCGTAACCGGTTAATTAAGTTGTTATTTTAATTTTCTTTTCAAAAAAAACCTTCGAGATTTTTTATTATATTATTCGATTAACATCCGGGATATTTATATTTAATCTAAAATCGACGGTAAATATAATAATACGGATAAAATTATTAGGTTATTTTAATTTATCGTATACTTAAATTTGGTTGTTATAAGGCATTTCGATATTATAAAATTTAATTTTTTTTTTATAATTTTCGCATAATATTTTTAGTTTATTAATGTTTTAATTAACTAATGCCGGATATTTCTAATTTTCGCTTTACTATTAATATAAATAATAGTTTTAATAATAAAACGTATGTTATTAAATTAAGATTTAAGTTTAACATTTAATAATTTAGATATATTAATTTTTGAAAAATTTAAATATATTTTAAATAAACATTAACTTTTAAATATAAGGAAAATAATAATATTAATTTCGAGGTAATTAATATTAAACTGTTAAATTTTGATTTTATAGCTATATTTTAATAAACTACTAGCTTTATAAAAATTTCTATATTTTACGAACTTTTCTTTATAACGTTATTAATAATAATAATATACGTGAATTAATATATTAAAAAAAATATATTTATAAATTACGTATATAAATAAATTTAATTCGAAAATCTTTTTATTTCGATAATAAATATATTTCGTTTATAATAATTTAGTTATATTATCTTCCGAAAATAAAAGTATTTATAATCATTTAGAATTACACGGTTAATATTTATTTAAAATCGAAAATAATATAATTATAAAATTTAATAATTATATATTTAAAGATTTTGGAATTAAGCTTTTTCCTATTTACAAATATTAAAATAAAAGCAAAATATAATATTATTAATATATACGCCTGTTATTCTTCGGTCAAATTAATTAATAATACGATTTCGATAATAATTAAGTTAATAATTTAAATTTTTTTAAATATTTAAAAACTTCTTAAAATTTATTTTAATAACGAAAGAATTATTAAACTTTTCGAAAATTAGATTATATATTATATTAACTTTTTTATATAAAATACGGTATTATTTATTAAGTATAATATTTATTTTAAAACGAATAAATTAATAAATTAAAGTTTTTATAAGGTTATCGGTTTTATATTTAACGTTAACGTATAAGTTAATTACGTTTATATCGATAAAAAACCGGTAAAGTTATTAAATAAAAACAAACGTTTCGTCATAAAAAGTCAAGCCTTTAAAGAATTAAAATATTTATTTTAAATCATTTAATATAATATCCGAAGTTACTTTACTACAAAAAAAGTTTTAGGATGTATTATAAATAATTTTAAGCTTTATATAATATTATTTTAATTCGTAAGATTATATTGTTATTATATTAATTTAAAAAAAAGTTAAAGGTTATTAAATTCATTAATTAAGATTTTAAGTTATTTTAATTTAAACTTTCGTATAACGCCTTAATTAAAATTATTATTATATTAAAAAATAAAGATTTTAATTTTGCCTTAAATTTTAGTAATTATAATATTAAAAACCTTATTAATATATATAATAATAATAATTTTGGTAAATTCGTATAAAACCTGCTAATTAAGCCTAATATTTTATATTAAGTTATCAGGCCTTATTTTTGAGGTTTTGTTATTTTTGTAAAGACTTTCTTGATGAGGTTTAGTCGATACATTTGACCCTTGCAGGTACTTCTAGAGCCTTCGGCTCTAGCCACGGCTGCGCCGTAGGCGCAGCCCCAACCTCAAAAATAGGGCCTGATTTTAGTGAGGCAACTCCCAGGGGTGTTTTCTGTTAGTTACCTCCACCGGGCCCATTCCAGGGTCATGTAGATTCTTATAGATGTTTGCTGGGATTCGACATCAACCAACGTTTGCCAGTACTTGCCATTCTCGAACTCCCCGCGGATCGACTTGGAACGAAGTGGCCAATGTATATCCCTTACGTTTTCTTTGAGAGTCTACATACTAACCGTACGGGAGATAGTGGGCTGGTGGAGGCTACTAACAGCAAATACCCTTTGTACTGTATGCATGGCTAGACTAACCGTCGACATGATTGCCCGTCGACCCTGCTAACAGTCGGGCCCCTGCAAATCCTGGCTAACCGTCGCCCCGGCCTAACCGTGGATTTAGCTAACCAGAAAGAAATGGGGGTCGGGGGCTTGATTTTTTGGTCGACGCTTAAGCCAATGCGCAGCCAGGTCGATACGCAGCCAAGTCGACGGCTAGCCAAAGTTTCCAGGGCTTAAACTTCGAAGCACTCCCCTTGGTTACCCCGCCGCCAAAATTTCTCGGTATTACCCACCAAGACCACCTGATTATCAGTGGGACTGTCAAAAAGTAATTAGAGTTTGGCATGGATCAGCTATCCTGGAGCGCCCCCTCGGGTGGGGCTAATATGGGAGGTCCCGCTCCGGTCTAGGGTCCCCCGGAGGCACCGACCTCCGGTGGCCAGGCTGCAGCAGAAGTCGGAAGGGGTTCACATCCTGTCTCCTCACTTCACCCCATGCCATGCCTTGTGCTGTCCACGGTTCTCAATGTATGGCTGCCGAAAGAGGAATTTGGACCCGCGTTTCGTAACCTGCTTTTGATGCCTCCCCTGTCTTCGCTAGTTCTTCACTATCCCCACCGCTTTTCCTAGGCCATTGTTGCTTCCAGCAATGTACAGTTGCCTTCACTAAGGCATCCTCCCTCTCCCTCGTCACTAAAACTGACGTTTGCCCAGCTAGCAACACTGTCCGCCCCATCTAACTACCTATCTCCAAATTTGCAACGCATCTGGACTTCAGAGATCAAGATGCCTAAGCTGCAAGTCATTGAGTTACGTCCTAAGGGATGGGAGAACGATCCAGCAGACGAGTTTCTCAAACTGGCACCTCTCGATTACTGCGTGGGTCAAGTATACACCAACTGGGGTCTATTCTTCAAGCTCTCGGATTCCGCAGACCACAAGGTCATCATCGACACACTCCAACGAGGGCTGGAAGTTACTCTGAGCCAATGCCGCCAGCTATGCGGTCACATCGAAGCGCACCCCGGTGGCGGGCTATGCTTCCACAAAAAGAGGGAGAGCACCGTTGAGTTCCACGTGCAATGGCTGGACGGCCCCGAGGACGAGGGCAACTATCCCACTTTCGCCGACCTTGAGAAACTCCATTTTACCACCCAATCTCTCGGCAACTTGGACACGTGGTGTGTAGCTCCTATGACCTACGGGGAAAAGCCGGAGGCCCAGCCGGCGAACCACCCCAAGGTTTCCGCATTTAAAGCGAGCTTCATCCGCGGCGGCATGGTATTCATGATGCACCACCACCATTATGCCAACGACGTCAACGGATGGGCCGCCGAAATGTACCAGCTCGCCGAAAACTGTGCCGCCGTATGGAAATCACCGGACAACCCGGCATATCCGCCATGGGATCCGGCCTGCTTGGACTATTCCCCGATCAGCAAGCCGGACCCTGAACGGCTCGTCGAGGGCCCGGCGCCACCTTTAAAACACCCCCATCACAAAATTAGCCAGTGGCTTTTGTTCCACCTGCCTAAGAGCAAGGCGGCGGAGTTAAAAGAGATGGCAAGCCCTGACGAAGGAAGTTACTGGATTTCCAGTTACGATGCGTACACAGCGTATATCTGGCGCATGCTTTCGAAACATAGGGCCACGCTATTTAAGCCGGATTTGAAGGGAAATCTCCTCTGGGGCGAGGCTGTCAACATGCGGACACGTGTTCACAATCCGCCGTTGCCGGAACGAATTCAGGGGAACGTTGTTTATGTGCCATTAAGCATGAATAACCCCACCCCGCAACTCACAACAGGGGAGGTCATCTCGGAAGCCCCCCTTCCTAAGCTGGCCTGGTGGGTCCTCTTCGATTACCCCTTTCCATTCTTCCCTACAAAACATAGTGACATCACCACCCAGTATCTTCCTTCCGGCCTCCGTTGTATGAACCACAACAAGGCGACTGCTAATGTTCAGAGAAAATATGTGGACTTTTGTGGTAACGCCTGCTTATATTTCCCTCCTAGGTATAACCGGCAACTCACGAACAGCTCGACCCAAGAAAACCTGGACGCTATGCTTACCCAGGTGGCCGCCGTCAGAGACAAGACCACGCTGTTTCTACGCATGGACAGCTTCCCACCCATGAGCAACATCACGACGGATTGGCGCGACTCGAAGCCCTACGACGCCAACTTCGGCTTCGGCAAGCCGTACGCTTTCCGCCACCCCTTCGATACGGTCACGACCGGCTACGTCATCGTCTACCCCGAACGGAGAAACGGCGGCCCCGCGGGCGCGGACGAGGGGAACGAGATCCTGATTGGTTTCGAAAAGGACGCTACGAAGGGCCTGCTGGAGGACCCCGAATGGAACAAGTATTTCGAGTTCCGTGGTGTCGATGGCGAGGAGAAGGCAAACGTCGGGGCCGTGCATGCGATCTGAGCGATGGATGGATCTGGTGCGCCCCTTACTATGAGACCCTGACATCACACACTGAAGCATATATGGCTGAAGAAGAGAGTATTATCAGGTTGACTCCGAAGACATCCTGTCTAGAAAGAGAAGGTTGTGAAGCCTCCTTATATGCACATAAAACAGCTGTATTTGAGAGAAAGCGATACCGGATAATCGAACAACGCATCCCACTAGTAGCTAAGCTAGCTAAGCCACGGCTTAAGCTAACAGATCTAGACCTCAGTAGGGTCTGACACTTAGGGTCTGTTCGGTAGATCTCAGCGGCTGCGCAGCTTGTAGCTTTTTGCCACTCCGGCCCATATTAAACTTTAAGAGCCATACCGCCTTCCCCTATCAAGAAGCGATCATCGTAAGACTTTATGAGCAGCGGCTGCAAAGATTTATGCAATATACCTTTGGCAACCAGGCCTAAAAGGGCTAACTAATCGCAACCGCTTACAGTAACAACGGCAAAGGCGAGTGACGTAAAGCAGCCGTTAAAGCAGCAGCCGTTTACACTAATTTCAACTTTTATAACCTTAGAAGTCGTTGATTTTATAAAATTTATTATCGAATATCGATATCCGATATTTATTATCTTATTTCGGATCGTTGATATTATAAGTATTATTTATTAATTTTAGTTAATAATAATCGAAATAATTCTATAAGCTTTTTATATCGTTATTAATAAAAAAAAAAAAATTTTTTTACAATGTTAAATTTATCATATTATTACAAGGTTATTATTTAATACGGCCCTTATTACGGCCTTGTCACCTGTAACGCGAGGTAACTTTCATATAGCTTTTGTAACGGCGATGGGCTTAACCAATTACTAAACCTAGTCGTACGGTTTATGTTGGCAGTAATATCTAAGAATTTAAACAATAAAATAATAATTACATTTAATAATAACAGATAACCGTAAGTACTCTAGATAACTAATTATTATTGCAAGCTAATGCTATTTAAGTTATAGAAATAATAAGTATATATATCCTAATTAGGATCCGTTTAAATTCATTTATCCGTTCGAATTTATAACCTATAAATAAACTAAATTTGTGTGGATCTGGAAATTCTTTCGGATTGATTTCTTTTAAATATATAAATTCCTTTAAATCCGGAGAACTATTCGGATTTACATGGCGTAATTTAAAGTTTTGTATCGGAAATAACTTTTTTAACCTTCGACCGTTGATTAATAAATTAAGTTTGGTTAATTATAATACGATTTCTTTTAGGATTTTTACCTTTAAAAATTAATCATTAATCGTAGTTATTTAATAAGTAAATTTTCATTAAATCTATTATTTTTCGCGTTTTTTATTTGTTATGCCTAATCGTATTAAAAAAACAAAACCTTTACAAATATTTCGATTAAAATAAAAAATAAAATTTATATAAATTTTTTTTAACTGTAAGGCTTGAAGGTTATACCTTATTTTTATCTTTTTTTAATTAAGCAAAAATGTGTTATAAAAAAAACATGGTTTGTTATAAAAATTTTATCTTAAAAAAATGTAATTGCAATAACACAGGCGTACCCTTTAATTTTTTACGTAATATTATTTAAGAATCGGAACGTATAAAGCGTAAGGGAATTTTGACCGAAAAGTAAATATTTCGATTATAAAAAAAATATAAAAAAATTGTACGTTGTTAGCGATTACCTTAATAATGAAAATCTTTTTATACTAAAAATCTCGATATAATAAATCGTAAGCTTTAATTCTTAAAAAATTAAAATTAAAATTAAAAAAGATTAAAAACCGAAACGGTTACGCGGGCCAGATAAATCGTTTAAGTTACGGGGTAATCGATTAATCTAAAAATTTAAAGGTTTAATTAGGCGTTATTATATAACGTAAATAAAAATATTTTTAACTCTGGCGGTTCCGGCGATATTAATAAAAACTTTTTTAAAAGGCATTAAACGTTCGTAAAAACTTTTACGGGTTCTTAGATATTTTCGAAATTTAGGTAATTCTTTTATTTAATTAGGTATTAAGTAAAGCCGTTTTACTTTTATATATTTAGTGCTTTTTTTTTGTAAATGGGTACGTTTTTCATAAAATATTTGCTTTGCTTTATATTAACTTTAATTATATCCCTTACTAATTCGGATAAAAAATATAGAAAATTAAAGGAAAGTTAATTTTAGATAATAATTTAAATTTATAATTATTTTTATTTATTTTCTTCGTAATTTTATATAAAATAATATGTTGAAAGTCAAGTTTTGTATTAAGTTGCTTTATTTGAATGTTTTTAGTAATTAAACAAATTATTTTCCCTTTCGGAAACTATAATCTTTTTAATCTTTTTTTAATTATAATATTTATTTGTTTCTGTATATAATTACTTTAGTTCTTTTACTATTAGAAATGTATTAATATTAATTAAATTTTAAATACATTTATATAAAGTTTTAATATAAAATCAAAATCAATAATTAAAGACGTCGTTTTAATATTTTTAAACTAATTAATATTATAACTGAATTCTGTACTTAATAAGTCTGAACCTAACAATTTTATTTCTAATTAATATAATATTATAAATACGTTTTTAACGTCTGGTTAATTCTTTCTCTTTATCCGTTTATTTACGAGTTAGATAAGTTAAATAATTTATAATTTAATTTAACTTAAATTATTAATTTTTAACAAACGTTTAAAGCAAAGATTATGCCTTTATTTAATATAATTTCCTTTAAAAGGTTGTAAATACCTAGGATATATTTGACGAAAATATATTCCAGTTATTTTCTAGCGGTATTTCCGATATAAAGTAAAAACTAAAAGAAATTTCGTGAATTAATTAATAATTTCGCAAATATTATTATAATATATTTTTATAACTGGATCTTTTAATACGCAATGTCGAATAGGTTCAAGCCTTATTTTCCAGGGTGAGCCAAATACGTAAAAGAATTATTATACCATATAATTTGTACGATAAATATTATACCTAATATTTTTGAATACGATAATTGATTAATAGTTTTACGTTTAGGATAGATTAATACCTCGGTTTTATAAAGCCTTATTTGGAAGCCGACAGATATATGGTTGCCGATAAGTTTCGACCTTGATGAACCTTATATCAGCTAGCTGGTTCGGCAGGCTCCTTGAAAGTAAATAATGTAACTTTGAAGATGTTAAGCTTTGCGCGGTAAACTTTAAGGATAAACCTGAAAGGTAAACCTTGAAGGCAAATTTTAACGGCAAACCTTAATTGCGTATAAAAGGCGGGCATCTTTCCGAGCTTTCGCTAGTTTTACGGCTTGATTGTTCTTATAATACTTTTTTAAGTTACCTAAAATATTATGTTACGTAAGTCCGGATATGCGATACCGGTAGTTTATGGCCGTAGGATTATTATTAAAACCGTCTTATTAAGGGTATAGAATTACTAAAAAATTACCGGACGAACTAAAATTATCGATATTATTATCGATTTAAAAATCTTTCCCAAAATGATCGATTTCGACTTTTAATTTTCGGATACGATTTAATTTACAAAAATGACGGTAATCGATTTTTGCAAAGGCGTATGCCGGACAGTATAACGATTATGGCGAGATTATTAGCGGATCTTTTAATATAAGAAACATAATAATAAAATTAAATATAATAAAGTTTTATTATCCTTTCATAATTAATAATAATTTTAACTTTTCGTTAGATTTATATCGTTGCGTTTTTATTTTAGCGCAAATATTATATTATTGTATTAATTTTAATATAATTAATTTTATTTTAGAAAATAATATATCCGTTATAAACGTTTTAAGGTTTTATAAATCCTTAAATATTTCAGTAATTAATGTTTATATATATTTTATATCAAATATTTTAAAAAATCTTGCAATATTTGAATATTATTTATTTATTATCTTTCGTGTAAATTATCGTTTTATTATTATATACGTTAATATATATTAAAGAAGAAAAGATTTATTATAATAATTTTACGTTAATGTATATATTTTTGGATATTGTATCGAAGATTATTTATTATACCTTAATTTTAAGTTATTTTAAGTTAAATCGGTTATTAAATACGTTTATTTTATCATTTATTTAATCTTTTACGATAAATAATAACATAATTATATTAAATAAATTATTTTACGTAACGTATTATTTTCCGATTAACTTTTTTATTTAAAAAATATATAATATTCTTATAATACGTATGTACCTTCATTTGAGATATATTACCTTTAAAACAAGGCTGATTTTTTTTGAAAATATTAATAATAACTAAAAATTTTTTATTATATTCAAGATAATTTAACTTAATTCTATGTAATTTTTTAAAATAAAATGTAATAAAAAAATCTTTTTTTATCATTTCGATATCCGATTATAACTTTTAGAACGTAATCCGAAACGTCGATTTTTAACTTAATTAATTATTTTAGGTTATATATAATTAATATTAGTTTATTAATTAAGGTATCCTGAATGTTTTAAAAAAGTTTTCGCATTTTTCAATACTTATTTAAATTATTGTTCTCTTTTAATAAATTTTATAAATAATATAATTATTTTGTTTAAATTACCTATAAAGTCTTTAAAATAATTAACGAATTTAAAAAATTCTGATATTCTTTAACGTTAATAGATTATATTTATTTTTAAATTATTATAAACTTTTTAAGCTTTATTTTAATATATTTAAAAATAATAATATATTTTAAATATTTTACCTTTTACGTATTAAAAATCTTCTTTTCGGCATTTATAAAAAGGTTAATTTTTGTAATATTTATAAATATTTATAAATATATTTTATTTGCATTTTCTTTATTTTCGAATAAATTCAAATATTATCGAGGAAATATATAACGAAAATATTTAAATATTTTCGTAATACGTAATTAATTATTCGTTAAAAAGTTGCCGGTACGTTCGCCAGTCTAAAGAATATAACAAAATATTCGAAAAATCCATATTTAATTTTAAACGTTATTTCTTATTCGTTACTGAACTTAATTCGTATTTAATTATATATTTTTTTAAAATTTAATAACGTAAATTATTTAACTTTATATAAACAATTTTCTTTTCCGTAAGTAATAATAATAAAGTTTTATTTTTGATAATAATATCGTTAAGTTATTTAAAATTAATAATAAATTACAATTTTCCATTTTTCTTTACTACGAAAAGTATTAAATATTTTGTTAATAACTTAAAACGTCTTATATAACTTATTTTTAACTTATTTTTAAAAGAGTTACATTATACTTATAACTTTATCGGGTTTAAGTTATAAATAAAGTATAAAGTGATAATTTTATTTTAAATTTTTCTTAAAATAATGGTTTCTATTTATAGTATTCTAGTAATACTTTAATCTATTATTTTGGTAACTTTT
The DNA here is from genome assembly GCA_004155915.1 of Monosporascus sp. CRB-9-2. Classification (NCBI taxonomy): domain Eukaryota; kingdom Fungi; phylum Ascomycota; class Sordariomycetes; order Xylariales; genus Monosporascus; species Monosporascus sp. CRB-9-2. The sequence goes on from QJOA01000392.1 coordinate 19,677, forward strand.
TAAACTTTGATAATAAATCGTTATTTATTTTCCGAAATCGTACTTTAAGGCTTATAATAATACGCCTTATTTTTCTGGTATACTCTTTACTTATTACATATTGTATCACTTTAAGTAATATAGTTCTTATCGTATCCTTATACCTATATTCGTTAATCGTATTAATCGAATATTAAGATCTTACGTTATCTATATTTTACGGATCGGGAAGAAATAAAACAAATTTTATCTGGCCAGTTTTCTAATTAATATCCGGATTATAGTACTTTAACCATAATAATCCAGAAGTTATATAGTAATTTCTTATTAGAGTAATACCGAAATTAATAATTTATGTCTTTTTTTAACCAAAGCTTTAAAATAATTAATTTCGTATTTAACCTATCCGCTATCTTAATTAAATATCTAACTTTCGGCATTTTTAAGCTTATAAAGATTTTCTTTATTTCGTTATAATAATCATAACGTCCCACACAAGCTCCCGAGCCAAACAAGCTCGCGAGCCGCTTTTTGGCACCTCGCAACAACAAATTCAAATAACTTAATAACAACATATCGCATTAATTTAAATCAATCGGATTCTTTTTCGCTAGACGTATTTACAACCTTTACATAAATACGCGCATTATATCCAAGTTTCCCGCAAATATTACATTTCCGTTCCTTGGTTTTAACCCTTTTATAATAACCTTTTTCAACTGTTATTAGATATATTTTTTTATTATCCCCTTCTTTTTAGGCCAAAAAAGCTTATCTCTTTTATATAATAAATGTTTTTCCTTTTTAAAAACGTTTATTTTTGGTTCTGCAACGTTTATTTAAATTATAATTCGTTTCGCGTAATTAAATAATTTTTTTCCGAAAAAAAAACATTTTCGTATAAAACCAATAAGTTACTTTTGGTTAAAAAATTAACCGATTTAGCTGTTTTTTGTTTTAACGAATTACCTTTTTAATTTTTAATTTTTTTTTATAAATAATATTTTTACTTTATTACTTTCTTAATATTCCTAAAAGTTTTTGCGGGCAGGGAACGAATAGAACCGGCAAAGGTTAACGGGAAAACGGTTGGCGTAAACATAATTAAAAAAAATTTTAATTCGGAAAAAACGGTATTAAAATTAAATAAAATAAACCCAACTTTTGCGAATCCAGATTTAATATTATTGGACGTTATAACAGCTTGGAATGCGTCGTAAAAGCCGGCGAGAAAATCTTTTTTGGCAATATAAGTATAATAACGTTATATTAAGTTTTTAATATACCGCAAATAAACGCGTTTTAAAATAAAAAAATAAGATATATTAAAAGGTTAAACCTGATACGAAAAATGCGCGGGTATATAAAGCGTAATAATATTATTATTAACGTAATATTCCTTAAATTTTATCGAATAATAACTTTCGTGGCCGTCGAAAATAAGGAAACGTTTTAAACCTTTCGTACGTATCCGAATATATTTATTAAAATGCTAAATATATTCGAAACTTAATTTATTTATTATCTAATCGTTATTATTTAATACGATTTTTTAATCGGCTGTTAATAATAAGTTATCGCGGTACCGGAATCCAAAATAATTTTTTTCTGCCATAATAATAAATGGCGCTACAATTTAACTTTAGAAATTAATAACCTGGATAATTATAACTTATTTTCTATTCCTTTATTACGTTTATTTAAGTTTTTTACGTTTTTCGGTACTGATAATTATTATGCCCGTTATTATAAAAAGCCTTATTAAAAATCCAGTTTCGTTAAAGTCGTAAATATCCTTTTTTACAATACCGTATTTCGTAATTATAACCCGAATAAATTCGAACCATTTATAAAACGTTTTTGGATTTTCGTATAGGATCCGTTAATAATCGATTTTCCGATTTAAACGCGTTTAAAACTTTTTTTGCCGTTTAATAAAGTTCGACGCCTAATTAATTTTAACGCATTTTATACTACGCTGGGTTAGCAATATATTAATTATATTTTTAACGTATTAAAATCGGCTAAAAAACGTTTACGTATTTAAATTAAAGACCTTTTCCATAATAAATTTTTTTTCGGTCGGCGTTAAATTTTGCAATTGGGAGATAATATCGGCTTGGGCGTATCAACCGTAATATTGGGCTTTTAAAATAGATTCGGGGATATTATATATAAAATATAGCTTTTTAAAGCTTAATTTTTGGTTTTATTTTTTAACCTAAATAGCTAAGTTTATCCTAGATTCTCTTGTAAGACGTTTTATATTGTTAGTGTGAAAAAATTAACAATTGAAATTAGGTAGTTAAGATATTAACAAAAACGGCTTGCGGGCTTATTTGGCTCGCGAGCTTGTGTGGGACGTTAACTTATTTATTATTTCTGGCGTAATATAATTTCTATATATAATTCCGTAATTTACCATTACGGTATACTATTTTTTCTTAATTCGTACTTATATTATAATTAATTCATTTCTTGCCGTTGTTATTACGTAAAAAGCTTTTTTAAAGTATTATTATTTGCCTTCATTTTCTTTTGCCAGGCTAAAGCTTTTTTATAAATAACGTTAATTCTTTTAAATTATTTGGAATTTTATAATTCGTTTAAAAAGTTATTTATTTAACTTTTATAGCTGCTAGAAGCATTTGTTTTATTATCGTAACGTAGCTTCCAAATTAACAACTTATTTTTAAAAGGTTTTCTTAATAATATATTATAATTCTAAAATTTCGGTTTTCGTAAAAAAAAAAATTTAAACTTATTCTTAGAAAACGCGTCGCTTTTTTAAGTTTTCGATAAACGTTAATTAAAATTATAATTCGGTAATCATTTTTGATAGTATTTTTCTATTAATTTTTAAATTAGTTTTTTTTACGTTTAATAATCAGATTAATCGTAATAACAAAAGGAATTATTTATCAAACAACTTTTCGTTTGGCTAATTTTGTTAGGATATGTGTGGTGGCTAAAGGAATAGTTGGTGGGAGGGTCACTAGAGCAACGGCGAGGTGGGCGCGTCAGCCCTACTATTTGTATGCACGTAGCTAGACCTTCGCTCTCCCACACCTTTCCCACATACAAGAACATACAGAACTAAAGAGATCAATCAGAACTATAACGGTACCCCGAATTACCACCCGTTTCCTCACAAATTTTTAAATATTATTAATTATTTAATTTAATTTTAAATTATTATTTTTTGCAAATATCCGAATTGTTTTTAAAATTTTAAATTAACGTTTATTTAATTATTAATATTAAAACCTTATTCCCATATTTGCATAATTCGTTATATATTATATTTTTTATAATCTTCGTATATTCCGTATTAATATCGTTTATAATTAACGGCATAAAACCTTCCGTATCGATCGGGCTTTTCCGGATATAAGCTTCCGTTCTGTCTTTAAAATTTCTTTTTCTAACCTTAAATATTACTTAATTATTTCTTTTTTATTATCGTTATAATTAAGGAAATAAATTATATTCTTCAAATTTTTTCTATCTTTTGTATATTTAAAATTATTTTATAAAGGTTAATTTAACAAAAATGACTTTTTTAATTATTACTTAAAACAGCTTTTTAACTTCCTATAATCCTTACCGTATCTTTAATAAAGTGTTATAATTATTCCAAACGTAAATTATATTATTCATCTTTTTATCGCTAGTTTCTTTCCGGTATTAACCTCCGGTAATTAAAATTTATTATCGCGGTTATTTTTAGCTTTTATATTATTCTCTAATATATTCTTATTTTCCGTAATTATAATAAATAATTAAATCATTTTTTAATTAAATAATCCTTGACTTTATAAATTTTAAATAAAGGACCCAAAAAATCGAAAATAAATTGCATTTCCTTCTTTAATTAGCTTTAAAGTACCTTAATTTCGGAGTAAAATATTTTTTTTTTCGTTTTTTAAATTATCGGTTATCGAGTTTTACGTTTTCGATAATATATTTATTAAAGTTTACAGTTTAATTCTCTTTAATTAATTCGTTTTTAACGTTTCCGAATTCGGCCTTAATAATTAAACTTTTAAATATTACAATATATTTAAAGGTCCATCTCTTTTATCGGAACTGAAAAAGTTTTTAAATTATATTTCGTTTTTTGTCCGGATTAAGAAAATTATTTAGAAAATTATTTTCGTAATTAATATAATATTCGAAAATTTCCTTAATAAATTTTTTTTCGAATTCTTTAATATCTAAATAGTTTTATATAATAAGCTTACATTAATTTCCGGCATCTTTAATAAAGCAGGTTATTATAATAAAAATTTAATCCGGTAAGTTTTTTAATTTTAAAAACCGGAAATACGTTTTAGTTTAAATAAAAAATATTTAAACGTTTCCTTTTTTATCGTAAAATTTACAGCTTTTAATTTTAATTTTAATAATCGTTATAATTAATATTTCGGTCTTAAATTATATTTTAAATTATTTAATTTTATCCTTAAATTAAATAAATTTTAGCTAAAGTTATTAAATAAGGTTATTTAAAATATTAATCGATATAATAATAACATGGAATATTATTTAAAAAACTTTTTAACTGTATTATTAAATAAAAACTTATAACGTATAACGGGTTTAAACTTAATTAATTATTAAACTTAATCGTACGGTTTATATTAATAATAATATCGTAAAAATTTAAATCATAAAGTAATAACTACATTTAATAATAATAAATCACCCTAAGTAGGTTAAATATTTAAAGTTATTATAACCTGGCACTATTTAAATTATAAAAATAGAAAGGGTATATATTTTAATTCAGATCCGTTTAGATTCGTTTATCTTTTCGGATCTATATCGTATAAATAAATTGGATTCGTATAAATCCGGAAATCCTTTCGCATTCATTTTTCCTAAATATATAAATTCTTTTAGATCCGGGGATTTATTCGCATCTATATTACGTAATCCAAAGTTTCATAGCGGAAACAACCTTTTTAACCTCAGATCGTCTACCAATAAGCTAAGCTTGGTTGCTTATAATAGCTGTAAATACCAGAATAATTACTATAATTACGATCATTTCACCGATCTTCTGCCCTGGTACCATAATTGTATTAATGCAGCTATAATATTATACTCGTAAAACGGTCAGTAACGCCTTGATATTAAACTCAATTCCTATATCAACCGTTATTTACAAGTTTTATTTTAAACGTACGTAAGATAATACGAAATAAACTTTAAAGGTTGGGTAACTATAGCTCAATAACTTAGGAGCTAAGCCATGAGAAGAGAAACAACGTATTACGGCCTTATCACCCGTAACGCGGAATAGCTCTTATATAGCTCTAAGCACTAGAATAATTGCCGCAATTACGATCATTCTATCTCTCTTTTGCCCTGGTGGCGTAATGTCATTGGTACAGCCATAACAGCCCTTCGAAAAAGATAATATTAATTATTATATTTTTAATGTTAATAATTCCGAATTTCTAACAAATTCTTTGTAAATTTACGTTTTTAATAAAATTTCACGTAACGTTAAATTTATTTAAAGTTACGTTATTAATATAATTAATAATTCTTTTTAAAGTATTTAAGGTTTATTAAATATAATATATTAATTTCGTGCGTTTAGCAAATTTTTATAAAATAATTAATAAAGTTAGAAAAGATTATTGCCGGTGGCTTTATTTTAAAAATTATATCAAAGCTATCGACGATACGTTAATCTATACTTATATGCCCGTAAATTAAGCGAAGATATAACATTACCGTAAAACCTTTCTTATATAAAACATATTAATAATAATAAACTGGAATATAACTTTTACGTATATATACGCCGGTTACACAAAACCGATAAACGATAAAACGGTAACATATTATATAAGCCAACCGAATGCAGAAGTAAAGTAAATAGTTTTTCGTATTTTGTAATAACAAATTTAAATTAATTAATTATAACGTAATAAGTTAATTTAAACTAATCGGAATTTTTATTGTTAAATATTTTTATAACTTTTTTATAAATGCGCGTATTATATTCGAGCGTGTTATACATCCTATATTTTTGTTTTTTTGTTTAAACCTTTTTGCGACGATTATTTTTAGTCTTTTTTAAATGCGATTCTTTATTATCCCTCTTTTTTTAATTATAAAACTTTTTATTTTTTGATAGTAAGTGTTTCTTTCTTTTAGAAATGTATACTATTAGTTTGCCGATATTTATTCAGGACGTGGTTCGTTTTATAAAGGTAATTGTTCTTTTAATAAAAAAGCGCGTTTTTATGCAGAAGTATCAAGTAACTTTTTGTTAAAAGATTAACCGATTTAATTATCTTTGTCAGCGAGTTACCTTAATAATCTTTGATCTTCTTTTATAAATAACGTTCCCGTTAAATTGTTATAGTAATATTTGTAAAAATATTCGTAAATAAAAAAATAACGGAGTTAATAAAACCAAATAAAAAATCGGTCGGTATAAGTATAATTAAAACTTTCAAGTCGGAAAAAACGTGATTAAATCGAATAAAATAAGTTTTGTCTTTGCGAATCCGGATTTAATATTGTCTGTCGTTATAGTAACTTTAAACGCGTTATAAAAACCGGCGATAAAATATCCCTTTAGTAATATAAATAACATAACGTTATATAAGATTTTCGATATATAGAAAATAAATACGTTTTAATACGGAAAAATAAAATACATTAAAAAGTTAAAGCGGATAAAAAGAATAAGCAGGTATATAAAATATAATGATAGTATTAATTATGTAATAACGGTCAAATTTAATTAAATGATAATTATCGTAACCGTCGAGGATAAGGAAACGTTTCGGACTTTTGGTACGTGTTTTAATATATTTATTAAAATATTTTAATGATTTTAGATTTTGTTTTTTTCTTATCCAGCCGTTTTTACTTATTATAATCTTTTAATCGAGTAAAAGTAAGTTATTAGCAAGCCAGTAAAAAAGGTAGTTTTTTCCGATAAGGATAATAAATAAAGGTAAGTGTTATGACCTAAGGACTTGGCCTATTGCTAGACGGTCGGAGGATATGTGGACATCTCCGATAAAGGGTCTTGACTTACGTAACCGGCTCGGTGGGTTTAGTAGAGAAAATGGGGCTTGGCGCTTCGAGCTAATCGAATAAGAGAAGTGGCTCGACGGGCTTAACGGGCGTAATAAAATTCGACCATTATATATAAATCGAATTAATTCGAATATATTAAGCTAAAACAAATACATGTACGCTTTTTATTTTTATAATTTAAATAATACCAGCTTATAGTAATAATTAATTACTTGAATTATTTTCGGTTACTTATTATTATTAAACGGCATTATTATTTTATTATTTAAATTATTATAATATTATTATCAATATAAATCGTATAACTAAATTTAATAATTAAATAAGCCTATAATTATTATACGTTATAAATTTTTATTTAATAGTATTATTAAACTTAAATAATATTTAATATTATTATTATATTAATTAATATCTTAAATAACGTTATTTAATAATTTTAAGCAAAATTACCCGATTTAAGGATAAGATTAAATAATTTAAAAATTAACTTAAGGCCAAAACATTAATTATAATAATTACCAAGATTAAAATTAAAAAGTCCGAATTTTACGATAAAAAACACGTCTAAATATTCTTTACTTAAGCCAAAAACTTTCTCCAATTTTTAAAATTAAAGGATTTACCAAATCAAATCCTTGCAGTAATAACCTACCTTGGTAAAAACGCCGTAAATTAATTCGAGCCTGTTATACAAAATTATCTGCAAATTAAAAAATCCGATAGAAAAAGTTTACAAAAAAAAATTTCGAATATTATATTAGTAGCGAAAACAAGTACCGAAATAACTTTGTTAATTTAGACGGAAAACGAAACGTAACCCAGAAACTTTTTTAGTTGTAACAAAAAATTTAACGTTTATATTATAACATTTAAAAGCTTAGCTATTATAACCGGACACGGAAGTAATAAAAATAATACTATAATCGATATATTTTATATAAAAAAAAAGAAAAACGTTAAGAACAAATTTATTAAGAAAAACGGGACTATAAGCCTTAACAAATATATTGTCGAAACAGTAAAAATCGATAACGAATAATTTAAAAAACGATAAAAAAAAGGAATATTTTATTTCGAAATTAGGGTACCTTAAAGCTAAGTTAAAAAAAGAAAAGTAATTTGCTTTTAATCTTTTACCGAACTTATTTAAAACTTATAAAGCTAGAAACCATTAGTTGAAAAGAGGCCTAATTACTTATTATAATTACGAAAAACAGAAACATGTTATACGGTAATATAAAAGCTAAAAATAACCGCGATAATAAATTCCAGTTTCTAAAGGTCAATACCGAAAGGAAACTAGTAATAAAAAAATGGTTAATATAATTCGCGTCCGAAATAATTATAACCCTTTACCAAAAATACGAGAAAAATTAAAAAAAGCTAAAAAGCTATTTTAAATAATAATGAAAGAAGTACCTTTTATTAAACTAACCAGTATAAAGTAACTTTCAAATTATAAAGGATAAAAAGAATTTAAAAAATATAATTTACCTTTTTAATTATAACGACGACCAAAAAAGACTATTAGGTAATATTCGATACTTAAACGAAAAAATAAAACGAAAACTTATATTTAAAAAGGCTTAATCGAGTTAGAAGGTTTTATGCCGTTAATTGTAAACGATATTAATACGGTATATACGAAAATTATAAAGAATATATCGTACGACGGATTATATGAATATAATAATAAAACTTGAATTCTAATATTTAAATAAATAACGACTCGAAAACCAGAAATAATACCGATACCTGCAGGAAATAGCGACTTAAAATGTAATCGATTAATGAGCAATATTTAAAATTTGACTAAAAGAAAGAAATTGCCTTACAGAAAACCCCTTTTATTATTATAATTAATATAATTATTAAACGTAAAGAAAGTGAATCCAAAAAATAATAAAGAAATACTGCCAAAAGATAATTACAAATATATAGTTCCAATTAACGTTTACTGAAAACTTAATAAAGTAACGGGTTTTTTTAAAAAAAATTAATTATTCTTTTCCAATAAAAACGAAATTTTAGAACCAGAATATATTATTAAGAAAAGCTTTTAAACCCAAATTGCCTATTTGGAAGCTATATTACGCCGACAAGATAAATATTTTCAGTAATTATAAAAGCTAAGTAAATGACTTTTAAAACGAATTACAAAACTTAAAAATAACCTAAAAAACCGGCGTTATTTATAAAAAAGTCTTAAGTTAGCAAGAAAAATAAAAATGGATAATAAAAGCTGAAAAAAAGTTTTATATATAATAAAAGCGGCAGAAAAAAAATATTTACAGTATAAATACGAATTAAGACAAAATAATATATCGTTATAATAAATTACGAAATTATATAAGAAAATTATATCGTTTTAAAAATAATGAAAAAGTTATAAATATAATAACGAAATAAGGAATATTTTTATAAAATTAAAATTGCCGAAGGTTAAATATTTAACTACGATAACGGATAAGTTAAATGCGAAATTAATTACTTCAAAATTTTCGTTAAAAGAAAAATTTAAATTATTAATTTCGATATTATTTTAATAAACGATTACGATACAATTTTCGGATTATTAATATTAAAATAGAATAATTTAGCTATGGATTAAAATATTAATTAAGTAAATTTCGTTTTATTTTTTACCAGTATGTAAAATACAAACGACGTAAAATTTTAATGATCGATTAATAAAATTAACGAATATAAATATAAAAATACGATAAAAACCTTATTATTTAAAAGGATAAAAGACGTAATAAGCAAAAGGCATAGCAAAAATATTTAAGATATTATTATAAACTTTAAAATACGATTTCGATAAATAAATGACGACTTACTCTTAAAGCCTAAAAGCCTATTAAAATAAATAATTAAAGTATTATTAAATATTAGAGGTATAAATAATTATCTAAAAAAAACTGAAACAAAATTATTACCTCATAGCAAATAAGATTACGAAATAACTTTTAGAAATAACAAAAGATTATCTTTTACTTTATTTATAACCTAAATTAGATACAATTAAAGATATTATGCGATTACCTTAAAAGTAAATAAAGAAAAGGTTATATATAACGTTTAAATTATTAACAAAATATTTAATATTTTCCCATTAAAAAAGAATAAAAACTTATAATTCGTTATTAATTATAAATATTTTAACGATAACATTATTGAAAATTAAACCTTATTATTATTAATTACAGAAATAAAAAATCGTTTATACTAAATTTGATAATTTATATTTTTAAACTTAAAAAAAATTATAACCAAATGTGGATTAAACCAATTAACGAATAAAGATAACTTTTAAAATTAAGTACAGATTTTTCGAATATCTTATTATACCCTTTAAACTTATAAACGTACCGGTAACTTTTCACCGAATAATTAATTACGTATAACGAAAATATTTCAACATTTTTGTTATATATTACCTCGACGACATCCTGATCTATTCGAAAGAAAAAAGCATATAAAATGTATTTATAAAGTTCTATAAACGTTATAAAACGTTAACTTTTTATTTAATTTCGAAAAAAGTATCTTTTATATATAAAAGTAAAATATTTAAAATATATTATTATTATTGAATATATTAAGCTAAACCTTTAAAAATTTATAATAGTTAAAAAATAACTATAATTTTTTAATACTAAAAGAATTTAAGCATTTTGTAAATTCGTTAATTATTATAAAAGATTTATACGTAACTTTAACAAAATAATTATATTATTAATAAAATTTCTTAAAGAAAATTTTAATTCGAATAAATAATAAAAGAATTAGAAACTTTTTAACAAATTAAAAACGTTTTAATTAATAAATTAATATTAATTATGTACAATTTAAAGGAACCAATTAAGCTAAAAACCGGCATTTCGGATTACTTTTTAATAATAATAATCGGATATCGAAATAATTAAAAAAAAACTTTTAACTTAGTACCTTTTCTTCCTTTAAATCATATAGAACCGAATTAAATTATTTTATATACGATAAAAAGAAATTAATTATTGTTAACACTTTTAAAAAACTTAAACATTATTTTAAGGGCAGTATATATTAAATTAAGGAATATATAAATCATAAAAATATTATATATTGTTTTACAATCCGAAAATTAATCGCAAAATAATTACGTTACGCAAAATATCTTTTTAAATTCGATTCCCTTATTATTTATCGTGAAAAACTAAAAAATGACAAAATAAACGTATTTAATAAACGACCTGATTTAAAAAAATCTCAGGTTAAAATATAACAGATAATTTTCAATATAACAGCCGCAAAATATTTACGATAACGACAAATTATTACGATAGAAGTTTTTTTAACTGATATATATTAACGCATATAGCATTATAATGGTAATTTATCCGAAAAACAATAAATAAATAAAATTCAAGTAGCAAAAACGTTTTAAAAACATTTAATACAAAATATATATAAACAATAACTATATAAATACCTAAGGATTCACAAAACCTTAAAACGTTTATAACGAATATATTACTTTTTTAAAATAGAATTAACCGTTTAAAAAATAATATAATAATGCAATATTTACACCAAAATAAAAATAATATAATATAAGCTTTACGGAAAGTTATAACCGTTACTAGTTGCAAAATAATTATAAAATTTTATTATATTTAATTTTATTATTAAGTTTTTATATTGAAAGATTTAATTACAAAAATATATTACGATAATATTTTCGTAATCGTCGATCAATTTATAAAATCTTTTTATTTTCTACTTTATAATAAAAATACCGAGATAAAAATAACTCGCATATATTTTCTTTAAATATATTTTAAGTATTTACGGATATTTTATAAAAACTATATTAAATAAAGATATAATTTTTATTTTACAATTTTGGCGTAGCTTAATAATTTAATTTAAATTAAATTTTAAAATATTTAATATATTTAAATTATAAGTAAACGGATAAACGGAAAAGGTTAATTAAACGTTAAAAACGTATTTATAAAATTACGTTAATTACAAACAAAATAAAAAGTTGCAAAGTGATTAATTATATAATTAATTTATAATGTCAGTTATTATAAAAATATTAAAAAAATATTAATAATTATTAATTTTAATTTTATAGTAAGAATTTATTAAAATTTATACGAAAAATTAATTAACGTTAAAATAATTTTAATATTAATTTTATTTAAGTAATTATATATCGCAATAAAAACAAAATTTAAATTCGTACGTAATTAAAAAAAAATTATAATTAAAATGAATTAAAGGAATTAATTTTTTCGGAAAAGGAGATAATTTACTTATTTATTAAAATCTTTAAATTATTCAATTTAATAAAAAGCTTGATTTTAAATATATTAGTTTATATAAAATTATTAAAAAGATTTTAGAAAGTAATTAGGAATTAGAGTTATTATCGAAAATTAAGTTTTATTTATTTTTTATATTTTCTGTTTAAGTTAGCATCAGATACGATTAAAGTTAATATAAAACGAAAGGAAAAAGTTATAAAAGATGTACCGATTTTTAAGGCAGAAAACAATTAAATGTGCGGAAATAGGATAAATTTACTTGGTACCTAATTAAGTGGAAAGATTACTTAAATTCCGAAAATATCTAGAAATTCGTAAAAAATCTTATAAATATTTAATGCTTTTTAAGGAACTTTTATTAATAACGTTAAAGCCGTTAGGATTAAAATTTCAGTTTATGTTACATAGCGGTGATTAATCCGTTCCTTTAATATTAACTTAATTAGCAGGAAAAATAGCCTGCGTAAATCCAGTTATTTCGGTTTTTCATTATGTTTGCTTCCGTTTTAAACGTTTAAATTTTACATTATTTTTGTACCTTAAATTTCTTAACGTAATACTTCGATTTTACGTTGTTATAATAATTTCTTCTAATGCCGTAACCGGGCTAAACGATTAAATCGTTTTTTAAAATATTGTTAAATTTTTAATATTTATTTTTCGGTAAAACGTTTTTAAAGTTTTGATTTTTTGATTTTTAATATTTCATATTTTAATTTAAAAAGATTAAAAACATTTTGAAAATTAATATGCTTAGTATAATAAATATTTTTCAAAATTAAAATAAGTTTTATAAGTTTTGTTTTCGGATATATAACGAAAATAAAAAAGGTTAAAGAAGATATTAAAAATAAAACGTTATTATGTTTATAACAAAACCGTTACTTTTTAATTCGATTTAATATCATAATTAGGTTATATAATAAAGTAATAAAAACGAAAAACATTATTTATTAAATAATACGATAAATTATTTGATTTTTAAGGGCAAAAATCTTAAAATGGAGGAAATTATATTATGACCTAAAGATTTGGCTTATGATTAAACGGTCGGAGAATATGTGGATATTTCCGATAAAGGGTTTTGGCTTATATAATCGGTTTGATAGGTTTAATAATGAAAATGGGGTTTGGCGTTTCGAGTTAGTTGAATAAAGGAAGTGGTTCGACGGGCTCGATAGGCTTAATAAGATTCGACCATTGTAAATAAATCCAGCTAGTTTAAGTATATCGAGTTAAGATAAAAATATATACGTTTTTTATTTTTATAGCTTAAATAGTACCAGCTTGTAATAATAATTAGTTACTCAGATTATCTACGTTTATCTGCTATCACCAGACGTAATTATCGCTTTACTGTTTAGATTTATACGATATTACTGTTAACATAAACCGTACGACTAGGTTTATTAGTTGGTTAAGCTTATAGCCGTTATAATAAGGCTTAATTATTAAAAATTTATAGTTTATATTATTATTAATTATTTCCGATTTTTGTATGAAATTTAATTAAATTTCTTATACCTTTTAATATTAACGATAATTATACCGGTTATTATAAAAAGCTTTTTTAAAAATTTAAATTTATCGAAATTATAAATATCCTTTTTTATAATACCGTAGTTTACGATTATAATTCGAATAGGCTTATATTATTTAGGAAATACCTTAAAATTTTCGTATAAAATCTTTTAATAATTTATTTTTCGATTTAAACTCGTGTTAAGTATTCTTCACCGTTTAATAAATTTAAATACTTAATTAGTCTCGATATGTATCGTAATGCGTTAAATAGGCAACATATTCGCCATATTTTTAATATGTTAAAGCCGAATAGGAAACGTTCGTATATTTAAATAAGGCTTTATTTAATAATCGATTTTTTTCGGTCGGCGTTAATTTTCGCAAATTAAAAATAATATCGTCTCGGGTACTTTTATCGTTATATCGTTTATATAACGTAATTTAGATAATTTAATATAGAAAATTCAGTATTATATAATTAAGTTTCGAAGTTTATATCTCAACCTAAACGGCTAAATTTATTTTTGCGTTTTTTATAAGCCGTTCCATATTATTAATATTAAAATGTAAACAATTAAAGTTAGGTAATTAGAACATACTAAAATTTATGCGCTTCGTTTATATATTCGGTTCGTTTGTATAGTGCGTTTTTAAAGTTTATTTTAATAAATAACTTTAATATATTTTACGGGAATTATTAATTAATACATTCGGAATATATCCTTAAATCGAATTAATTACGTCGTATTAAAAAATAAAATATTATTTAAGGAAATAGGTTATTATTAATTAACCCTAGAAAACTTATTTAAAGTTATATGTTATGGCTGCACTAATGCCACTACGCCACCAAGGCAAAAGATCGGTGGAATGATCGTAATTGTGGTGATCATTCTGGTGCTTACAGCTGTATAAAAGCTACTCCGCGCTCCGGATGACAAGGCCGTAACATTATATAATTAAAATATAATTTTTTAAAGTAACGGCAGAACGAATATTTAACGTTATTAAAAAAATTGGAGAATTATAAGGATAAATAGGGCCGAATACGTTATAAATAATTGAATACTTGGCATTCACGCGTTAATAACGATTTGTAATTTCGGTAGTTTATTTAGAGTTTTATTTAACGATAAAGAAAATAATAATAAAAAGGATAGTTATGAAATTAGCCGAATTTTCGGATTCGTTATACTTTATAACGTATTACTTTCGCAATAAAATAAAAAAGGTATATTATTTGTAGGCCTTTTTAATAATTAATTTGATTTAAAAATAAATACCTTTAAAATCGGGTTGTAGAAAAGATATAGGTTAATTATTATACGTTTACAGAGAGGTCCGTATAAAAGAAACGGTTATAATAGAAAGATTATTAAGAACGTTAATATATTATCAATATATAAAAAGATAATAATTTAATTAATAAGTCGGAAGCGTTAGAATTATATACAAATATATGTATTTTTAGCTGAAAATGAAAATAATATAATTTATTGGAAAGTAAGAATTAAGAACTTTTCGAAGTAAATTAAATAAAAAAACCTTTAATTTTCTATATATATATTTATAATTTAATAATCAAATTAATTCGATTATTTACGCGTTATAATAAATTTTTATAGCTTCTATATTATTTTTTATTTCAAGTAATATTTAATAATCACGAAGGTTTCTTTCGAAATACTTTTCTAACTTTATTTTATTAGCCGATAAAAAATTATTCGAATCTAATCGATTTATTATTTGTATTAGTTCTTTAAATTCTGTAAATATTTTTTAAATTTTCGATAAATTTCGATAACTTTTATAAGGGAGTATTAAAGAAGTTAATTATATTTGAAAAGCTTTCGTTATTATTTATTTTCGTTTTTGAAAAAGATTTAAGAAAAGTAATAATTTTGAAACAGTTAAAAAAGAATCTCCAATTAATCCGATTAGAAATAGATTAAATTGTGAGCCGAAATGTTATAAACTTCAATAATGTTTTAAAATTTTTTGGTTTTTTTTTAAGTTTCCTTTATTACCATTTTTAAGAGACTTTTTCGTGTTTAATGAAATGTTGTTGCCGGAAAGTTATTGCAAGCCTAAATTATTATTACTTTTAGATTTAAATTACCTTTTCCGAAGCCGTATAAGGTCCGAATATGCTTTTATATTTTTTTATAACGGAAAACTTCTTAATTCGATTTATTTTTTATTAAGACTTTATAAATATTACTGCTTTTAAAAATAATTATCGCTATTGGAAATTTTTATAAATTTATTTAAATAAAACCTATTTTTAGATATATACAGGTATTATAATTTTACGATCGTATTAAACTTTTTTTTATTATACCCTTTATTTAACCTAATATTAATAAAGTTGAAATTAAAAATTAATAAGTTATATATATTTAACTTTTCGCGAATTTAAATTTATAAAACCTTTCGATTTTATTTATAATTTAATATTTCGTCCGTGTAAATTGTTTTAAAATAAGAGTTTATAAAAACATTTATAAAGGCGATAATAACTTTCTATAATTATTTTAAACTTTAACGTTTGTTAAAATTAAATAAAGAATATAAAAATAAATTGATAATATTTATTATTACTAAGTCGTAATTAACTTTCTGCATATTTTCTATATCTACTAACCATACCGTCTATATAACTACAAAAAAGTACTTATATATTTAATGACGGATCATTAAATTCGTATAACAGGAAACCTGGGGCTCGTTATAGCAGGGAAATTATCGATATCTTCCTATAACGGTGATCTCTAAACCTAACTGTTACTCGGGCCCTTTAGCGAATCGCTAATGCCATTTATTAATAAAGCTATTTTAAGATTCAGAAAATAATAACGACAACGGCAACGACAACGACAACGGCGACGGCAACGGCAACAGCAACAACTGGATATCGAAAACGTTAGAAGCTAATAGCCCAAAAAGGGTTACTTTCGTAAGCTAATTCAAACGCTAAGGGGCACATAGAACGAAAGTATAATTTCTTATACAAAATAGGTGGGGCCAAAAGGTCACTTTCTCGCCATCTCCCAGCTCTACCGAACACACCCTTACGCAAAGCAGAGGTAGCATTGCATGGAAGCGAAAAGCACGAGCTATAGCTATCTAGCGGTCAGTGATAGCAATCCATGGGCGGTCTTATGTCTTCTCCACTGAAAGCTCTTGTGTACATCTAAGTGTAAAGTCAGTTGATCCTCTATAATTGGCAGCTGCAGCTATGGAATCAAGGTGCAAGGTTCAACTTTTAGAAACGTCAGCGTATAATACCCGGTACAGGTAGGTGGTAGGTGGCCTTCAGCCTGTCGCTCCTTTCAGAGCAGGTAGGGCTATCTACTTTTACGGGAATAAATACTGGATATTACGTCAAGCTGTTAAGAATTATCAAATAGCCAAATTGGCCCTTGGAGCTAATATCCGCACTTTTGCCGTTTGACAAGAGCGCTGGCACGAAAACGGAGCACGAGCGGCTAACAGCCAAGAAACTGCATAGTCATGCGGTGGGTAACGCCGTTCGTATAAGCCAAACAAGCCTCGCCAATCGACTGTTAAATATGCGCCTATATGAAAGGCGTTTAAAATAAGGAAAGGTTGTAGCGATCGTTATTATGTCGCGACATTAGAACTTTCCAATATTAAGGTTGCCCTTGGCGAGTGGGCGTAAAAATAATTGACACACTTATAGTAACCGGGTTAGGTTAAGTATGTAATTTTTTACACCCATTTACCTGGAGAAGTCGCGCGCATCCTGTCGCAATTAGGCTGATCGAGAGAAAAGGTTATATAAAATATAAAATATGTAAATTGCTATAATTAGTTTAAGCTGTAAAGGTCTGTGGTTAAAAAGCTTTGTATATAATATAAAAGCCTTATAAAAACGTTATTATAAAGCGTTTACAGTTTTTTAAAGATAAATAACCGCTATTTTACGATATATTTTAAATATAAAACGAAAATATTTCCTTAAATTTACTTACGGAAATTTTATATAATCTTCAAATAAATATATTAATTAAAGTATAACGTAATTAAAATAAATATTAGGGATATTAACGAAAAAGAAGGCTATGTATAGTTTAAATAATATTGGAAAAAAGTTTTAAGCTTTTTTTTTTTTACGTTTAATAATAAATAACAAAACGTAAATGCGCGTATGCGCGTATTTATTTATTATACTTTTAGCTTTATAATTCTTAGTTTATTTTTTTCCGCTTAGTTAAAAGTTTTATAAATATTTTCAGTTATAAAGAAATTATTTAATTAGCGATCGTATTATAAATTATTATTATTATTATTAACGTTCTACACAAGCTCGTACGTCAAACAAGCTTGCGAGCCGTTTTTTTGGCAATTTACAACAACAAATTTAAATTACTTAACCATAAATTATTAAATTAATCCCAATTAATCGTATACTTGGTGGCTAATTGTATTTACAGCTTTTTTCCATACCTGCATATTATATCAAAGCTTATTGCGGATGCCATGTAGCTATTTTTTTCTCCTAACCTGCCCGCGACCGATTAACGTTTAATACGTTTAAGCTAATATTGTCCGCATTTCGCGTTAATTAAAGCCAAACGATTAGAAAACTATTTTTAACCGAATTATGAACCTAAATATTCGAGTATATCTTGTCCGGCTTTTATACGTTGAAGATATACGTCGGGAAACGTGTTGGAAGACGTGTTGGAACTCGCGTTGCGGGGCGTTTCGCAGGGCGCGTTGGTGTGTGGCGGAGCGTGTAGCAGGGCGTGTAGCAGAGCGTATGGCAGGGCGTATGGCAGAGCGTATGGTAGGGCATGTCGGGCTTGATCTGGTAATAATTCGATATCTGCGTAATTATATAAATAAAATAAAGGTTTCTAATTAAAAGAAATATTTATTAAAGAGGATAAATAAAGTCTTTTGGCCGGTAAAAAGGTGGTGGTAATTGGGAGAAAGAAATGATAATATAGCATCCGCAACAAGCTTTGATATAATGTGCACGTTTGGAAAAAAGCTGTAAATATAGTTATCAAAGAAGTATTCGATTAATTGGGATTGATTTGATATGTTATGACTAAGTAATTTAAGTTTGTTATTGCAAGATGCTAAAAAGCGGCTCGCGAGCTGGTATAGGACGTTATCGCAATAATTCTTTTTTTATATTTTACGTATATATTAAATACGTGACAAATTATTACAAATATTAATAAATAATTATAATGTTTTATAAAAGCGAGCGACAGATACAAATAAGCGAAATACTCTTTAACACTTCGGAACAATAAATTCGAATAATTTAATAATAATATATCGTATTAATTTTAATTAATCGGATTCTTTTTCGCTAAACGTTTTTCTAAGTTTTTTATAAGTATGCGTATTATGTCCGAGCTTACCGTAAACGCTATCCTTCTTTTCTTTAACCTTTATACGATAACCTTTTTTAATTATTATTAATTGCATTTTTTTATTACCTTTTTCTTTTTAAATTAAAAACGTTTATCCTTTTTATATAATAATAATTTCATTTTTTCAAGAAAGAAACGTTAATTTTTAATTTTATAACATCTGCTTAAAATAGAGTTCATTTCGCGTAATTAGTTTTTTTTTTGACCAAAATTCCTTTTTTCGTATAGAAGTAATAAGTTACTTTTTTGATAAAAAACTAGCCAATTCGACGACCTTTAGCAAGTTATTTTATTAATTTCTAGTTTGATTTAACAAATATCGTTTTTATGAGGTTATTTTCATGATATTTTCAGACGTTTTCGAAGGCGGAAAACGAGTAAGACTACCGAAAAATAATAATAAAAGAATCGATATAAAAATAACTAAAAGAATTTGTAATTCGAAAAGACCGTTATTAAGACTAAATAAACCAAAATTAATTTTTATGGATGCAAATTTAATATTATTAAACGTTATAATAACTTAAACCGGCGCGTAAAAGCCGGCGAAAATTGTGTTCAAGTAATATAAGTAACGTATTATATTATCGAACGTAGTATATAAGCGAACGTAACACTATTTTAGTCGTTTTAACTCATTATTTCTAAGCGTTTATATTTTAATATTAATATTATAAAACATTTCAGAAAAGATTAAACATTAATTTAATTATTTAGATTAAAAACCCCGAAATTTAATTATAAAACCTCAAATTTATTTATAAGGTTTTCTTTTTTATTTTAATATATTGTTTTATCGATAAATCCGTCTGAACTAATATCACTTTAAATTTTCGAAAAATAACGCCGATCGAAAGAAAATCGATTTTCGATCGAATTTTTAACGTAAATACGTAAACATATTTTATTCGGCTTTAATATATTTAAGTCATATTTAATATATTAAAGAATTAATTAATATATTAAATATATAATTACTATTGTAATTTCTTTAAGTATTATAAAACTCGATAAAATTAATAAGGTGTCGATTTCTTTTTTTAAATGAAATTTCTTTTAAATGTATTTAAATTGGAAAATCAGTTATTAATTAAATTTATTAGAATATTTAAAAAGTGTCCGTAAATAATTCAAATATATACGGATTTTAACTTTAAAATATCATGTCGTTAAAGAAAATATTTATAATTTTAACAAACTTATATTTTTAATAAAGCTTTTTATAATAATGAAGATAATAATTACTAATACCGAAAGACGTAACGATTTTAAATAAACGTAAGAAAGAAAATAAATAATAAGTTAAAATATTAATTTTTAAAATTTAATTATACAGTTATTAATTATTAAGAAAACGAAATTTTAAGGATTTAATATTATAACAATTTGTAATTAGTAATTCATTAAAGATTTATATTAAATACTATTAAGAAAAATAATTAATAACTTAAGTTCAAAATACATTTAATATTTAATAATTTCATTTAGACGCGTACGAAATATTTAAATCGTTTTCTTCGTTTCCGTAGTTATAAAAACTATTATTTAATAAAATTCGAAAAATATTACGCGAACTATAATATTATCATATTTTGCATACTTACGTATTTTTCATATCGGTTTTAACTTTTTACCGTTTTTACTTTTTTATTTCAAAACATATTTATTCGTTATATATTTAAAACTTAATACGACGTTATTATAGCCTATTACCAAAAAGAAATTTCTTACCGGCTTTTAAAAAGTATTTAAAATTGTTATAACGGCCGATAATGTCAAATTTAAATTTGTAAAAAATTAATTTATTTTATTCGATTTAAATAAATGTTTTTCTCCAACTTAAAGTTTTTAACTGCATTTACGTTAATTATTTTCTCGTTAACTTCTGCCGGTTTTATTCGTACCTTATCTGTATAAACCTTTAAAAATATTTATAAAATATGAAAATAAAAACGTTATTTATAAAGAGAGATTAAATATTATTAAAGTAATTTACTAATAAACATGGTTCAATTAGTTAATTTATGAGTAAAAAGTAATTTAGTATTTTTGTACGACATTATTTCTTTTTCGAAAAAGAAAAACCGCTTAATTACAACAAACGAATTATATTTTAAATAAACGTCAAAAATTTAAAAATAAACGTTTTTAGAAAAGAAATATTTACTATATAAAAAAAATTAGGCTTTTCTAGCCGAAAAAATAAAAGTTTAGTAAAGAAATACAAGTAATAACGGCTGAACGTAATCGTTATAAAAAGATTAAAATTAAAGAACGGAAATATAATGTTTACAGTAAACCAAGATATAAAACGCGTGCTTATAAAAAGGTTATAAATGGGTTTAGTGAAAAAAGATTCGATTCATTTTAATTAATATAATATATAATTATTAAATGATTTAAATTTTTTAATATAAGTTCCCAAAAAATATTACGGTCGCTTATATGGTGCATTTATTTATCTAGTACGTTATAATAACGTTTATTTAAGTTTTCGATATATTATAAATAAACGCGTTTTAAAATAAAATAAAATTAAGTTAAAAAGTTAAAGTCGATACGAAAAATACGCAACTATATAAAGCGTAATAATATTATGTTTAACCTAATATCTTTCAAATTTTATTAAATAATGATTTTGGTTATCGTCGAAAATAAAGAAAAGTTGCGAATTTTTTATATACTTACGGAGATATTTATTAGAATATTAAATTTATTCGAAACATAATTTATTTATTACCCCTTTATTTCTACCTAAAATAATTAGTTAATGAGTTATTAATAATAGATTATTACAGGATTGTAATTTTAAATAATTTTCTTTATTATAATAATAAATATTACTATAATTAAACTTTGAAATTAATGAGCTAAATAATTATAATTTATTTTCTACGTTTTTTATTACGCTTATTTAAATTCTTTAACGTTTTTCAATATTAATAATTATTATATTTATTATAAGAAGAAGCTTTATTAAAAAAGTGGTTTTATTAAAATATAAATGTCCGTTTCTATAATCCTATATTTTACGATAATAACCTAAATAAATTTAAAATATTTAAGAAATGTTTTAAAATCTTTCACTAAAACCGTTAGTAAATGATTCTTTACTTTAAAAATATTTAATCCTTTCTTTTTTATTTAATAATATTTGATATTTCATTTATTTTAACGCGTTTTATAACGCGTTAAGTAAGGAATAAATTCGTTATATTTTTAATGTACTAAAACTAAAAAAAGTTCGCCTATTTAAATTAAGAATTTGGTTGATAATACATTTTTTTCGTTAGGCGTTAATTTCTCCAAATTAAAAATAATATTAATTCGAGCATATTTGCCGTTAAAATTATATACTGAGATAAAACATAAAACTTTATATATAAAATTAAGGTTTTTAATATTAAATTTCGAATTTTTTTTTTAAACTTAAATAACTTTATAAATTCAGGTTTTTTTTATAAAACGTTAATAAATATAATAATAATATTAAGATTAATATCATAAATATGTATTATTTTTAATAAGTTTAGAAAAGTTTATTAACGTTAATTTAAAAAAATATCTTATTGCAATTTTCCGATATAACGCGCCACTTTCGAACGCGTTCGCAAGGCGCGTTATATACGCGGACAAACCGTTAACGCCGACGACGCCATTAAAGTTACGCCTACGCCTCTTGCCGCGTTTATAATACCTGTAATACCTATCGCTCCGGTAATGCCTATTACGTCTTTGGTTTCGGCTGCGTTCGCGGTTGTCGTTACGCCTGTAATTTTTACGCGCTCGCCCAGTTAACGTTTTTTTTTTTTACTTTCTAAAAATCTATTTCTTTATTTATTATTAATCGTAATCTTAATTTCGTAGCTATTTTGCCGTTCGTCTAGTTACGTCCTTTAAAGTTGGCGACCGCTTTATCGTAAGTTCCGCAGATTATACGCTTCGAAAAATATGTCAACTACGTAATAAAGGTTCGCTATTTTTGCGCTGCTATACGCGCCTTTTAAAAGGAAAAAAAGGAAAACAAAAAAAACGAGAAAAACTAACCGGTTACGCCTACCGCCGTACGTACTTAAATGCTGGCCTTATTCAAGCAGATATTTAATTTGTTTAATTAAAGCAATAATAATAATAATAATGATAATAATAATAATAATAATAATAATAATAATAATAATAATAATAATAATAATAATAATAATAATAATAATAATAATAATAATAATAATAATAAAAATAATAATAATAATAATAATAATAATACTAATAATAATAATAATTAAAATAAATAAGGTTTTTTAACTAATTAATAAGTTTATTAATCGTAATAATGAAAAGGATGAAAAAGGTTTCCTTTAGCGTAATTTCTTTTAGTTAACTTTTAAAACGGTAAAAAAAATTTTAAACGAGTTTAAATTAAAAGTTTAACTATTAACTGATTTTATGCGAAAATTTAAAAATATTTTGAAAATATCTTAAGTTTATTCGGATTATTATAGTAAGATATGACGTTTTGATAGAGGATATTTAGAATTTTAACCACATTAAATTTTTAATAAAGTTCTTTATAATAATAAATCTAGTAATTATTAATGGGGGAAAATGTAAAAAATTAAAATAAATATAATAAAAAAATTTAAAAGTTATTTAAGCTCTTAATTTTTAAAGCTAAATTATGCCGTTATTTATTATTTTAATTGGAAAATCCTTTTTAGGTTTTGGTACCGTAACAATTTATTCTTAGTAGTCTATTAAAAGATTATATTAAGTAATAATTGTTAGATAATAAATAAATTAAGCTTCGGATGAATTTAAGATTTTCATAAAGATATTCGAAAAAGTATAAAAGGTTAAAAAGACTATTTTTATTATTAACGATTACGAAAACTATTATTTAATAAACTTCGAAAAGTATTACGTTTTATATACCTGCGTATTTTTTATATCGGTTTTAACTTTTTAATACAAATTTTTTTTTAAAAACGCTTTTATTTGCGATATATCGAAAATTTACTATAACGTTATTATACTTATACTATTAAAGAAGATTTTTTTGCTGCTTTTTATAATATATTTTAAGCTATTTTAATATCCGATAATATTAAATCAGAATTTTTAAAAGTTAGGTTTATTTTATTCGATTTTAACAATGTTTTTTCCGAATTTAAGATTTTTTTAAATTATATTCGTATTAATTATTTTTTTTTAAATTTTTGTCGGCTTTATTTATTTGCCGGCCGTAAAAATCTTTTAAAATATTAAAGAAATATTAAAGTAAAAATGTTATTTTTAAAGAAAAATTAAAAATTAACAAGGAAACTTCTTAAAATGAAAAATATTTAAATTAGTCAATTTTCTAATTAGAAGTAATTTATTATTTCTATCTGAAAAACTTTTTTGAGAAAAAGTTACTTAATTATATAAACCTTTTTAAAAAACAATATAAGACTCGATATAAACATTTTTGAAAAGGAAAAATATTTATTATATAAAAGAGATAAATTTTTCTAGCTTAAAAAAGGTAGTAAAAAATACAGCCAAAAGTAAATAAAAAAAGTTATTATAAAAGAGTTAAAATTAAAAAACGAAAATATAGCGTTTGCAATAAGGCTTAATATAATGCGCGTACTTATAACAAAGTTATATATACGTTTAACGAAACCGAATTTAATTAATTTTAATTAATTTAATATGTTATTATTAAGTTATTTAAATTTTTTATTATAAGACGTTAAAAAGTATACAGCTTACTTATATATATAGTTCGCTTATGTGGTACGTTATAAAAACTTATTAATTAAAGCTGAAATTGTATAACGTGTTATCAAGCCGTGTTTTAAAAGTTTTACTATTTTCGGAGGTCTTTTATAGGTCGGTGCTTAAAGCTATAAATCTTTGCAAAGCCGTAAGCACAGTTACGCCGCAGGCGTAGCCACGCCTTCAAATACAGGCCTGGTTTTAGTGGGGTAAGGAACGTATATTTTCCGATCAAAGTGAGCCTTTCCGTATTTGGGTGCCCCCTGCTAGCTGACAGCTACACCTTCAAAATATGGCCTGACCTTGATAAGGTAAGGTGCGGGGTGCAGCCGTTAAAAGTCGGGTCCAGTTATGTGGGGCAGCTCGGTTTCATTCGTATTCCTCGGCTTGGCTCGCGAACTGCGAGCTAAAGCATACACCCCCCAACAAAAAAACACGAGTAGCCGAGCTCTTCTCCATTCCCGACCTCGCATCCATCCTATTCCCTAATCAGACGCACAACGAGCTTATCTCACATACATATGACGCCAGAACCGTCGGAGAGACGCGTAAGTCGTCGTGCACATACGAAATCAAGGAGAGGCTGCCTCGTGTGCAAGAAACGGCGAGTCAAATGCGACGAGGGCCGTCCCAGATGCCGGAACTGCGGCGTCGGCGACCGGCAATGCTTGTATTCCGATCAGATACTTAGCTATCGGCACGGCACCACGCGCGCGGCTCTCAGCAGCAGCAGCCTGGGGTCCGCCAGGTCGCTGCTGACTGGGCCCAGGAATGGGAGCTACGGGGGATCAGATCTAGGCGCTCTCAGCATCAGGGGTGGCTTTACCGCGCTTCACATGATCCTGCTTTACCATTGTACGACTAACATGTCCAACTACATGGGCGTCGAGGGCGATATGAATCCAATCATCGCCAGTGCCCTGGACAACGCGCTTTCGGCGCCCTACCTCCTCGACCAGCTACTCGCCCTTTCCGCGTTGCATCTCGCTACCCAAGAGCCGGACAAGGCGTCCCTGTTTTACCACCAAGCTACAGAACTGCAGACCCGCGCTTTAGGTCTGTTCAACAAGGCCAGGGATAATGTTTCGGAGAGTACTTACGTCCCCTCATTCCTTTTCGCCGCTCTCCTCGGCATCCACATTCTCCGCAACACCCTCGCAGACCACCAACATACTGTTGGCGAATTCGTCAACGCCTTCGTCGACTACATACGCATCCACCGCGGGGTCCGAGCTGTCACAAATAGATACTGGGAACAGCTCCTCCAATCAGACTTAAAACCCCTTCTATACGTTATCCGGTGCATGGATGATGCCAAGAAATTGACTCCCGGAACAGAGACTGCTCAGCTGCGCGCGTACCTTGAATCATCCCCTGACCGACTGACCCCGTCCGTTGAAGCGTCTCTCGAAGCCTTGCGCCGGGTGCAGTGGGCGCTCGATCTCGGAGCCCAGCCTTCTACGCCCACTCTAGGCGTCCACGCGATCGTGGCATGGCCGCTTCTCGTACCGGACGAGTACATCGAGAATTTGTACCAACATCGGCCGGAAGCACTGGTGATCCTGGCTTTTTTCGCAGCCGCGTTACACCAACATCGAGGCTTCTGGGTGTTTGGCAATGCTGGGTCGGTGTTAGTTCAGTTGATCACAGCTCATGTCGGGCCTTTCTGGGCTGAGGCCTTGGCCTGGCCGCGGCAAGTGGTCGCAGAAGATTGTTCTAACTTTTGAATCAAGTATGAAGTTCATGCAGATTCCGCGAAGACAAATCTCGCGCTACCCAGTAAAACTAAGACTTTGTCGTAACTCATTCTTTACGTTAATTTTCGATGAGGTCTGACACCAGTTACTAGCTCAGCATCTAACGGCTTGGGACTAGTATAGATCTAGACCGGTCCAACTTGTAGCTCCGGGCGAGCATGGCTGCGAAAGTAATGCAGCGTTTTACTTCAGCAAGCTCTAGGTGTCAGATAAGTAGCGCAATAAGTGCGCACTTATATTCAGTCTTTTGGTGCAGTGGCTACGCGACACAAGGCCTCTACTACGGTAGGCAACAGGGATCATTACGACAAAACCAAAAAATCGTAAATTGGTACATGCCTAAGTAAATTTAAAGGCATATTTAATAAATTCAGCGGAATTTAGTTGTTAGCTTAAATATAATGTTTGTTAGAATAGTATTACTAAGTAATAAAAATGTATAACGTATACTATAAACGAGGTAAGTATATAAGCAAGCCGTACGAATTTTCGCATTACGTAATAACAAATGTAAGTTAATTAATTATAATATATGAAATTAATTTTCATTAAGCTGATTTCTTTCCTTAAACGTATATATAGTTTCTTTATAAATACGGGTAATATATCTGCGCTTGCGTTAAACGCTTTATTTCCGTTTTTCCGTTTTAATAGTTTAACGATAATTATTTAACAGTTTTATAAAGTAAAGGTAACGTTTTTCAAGCGACTATTAATAATAGTTGCTTAAAAACCCTTATTTTTATTAATTTCTATTATTAATTTAAGTTATTTTAAGGATTTTGATAATTTCGGGCAAAAAGTTATTTTGCTTTAGGTATAAAAGATTTATTTACGACAACTATTACGAAAACTATACCTAAAACGGGCTAGATTCGGTATTTAACGTCTTGGCCGTATCTTTTCTGCCAAGAGGTGGTGGTCAATAGGCCATTAGGCCACTAATTTGTGCCCCTAAGAGCGTTGTCGATCACACTCTTAGAAGGGCACCCAACCCTTCAAACTATCACGGGAGCAGTAGTGCAATCCACCCGGAACCTCACGTCCCTTCACTACGTAGTAGATAGTTAGAAGCCGTCATCCTCTGTCATTTACGCCCTATAGAGCATCAAGGAGACGAACTGGGTAATGACTAGTTGATCTACCCCTCTTAGGTGCGGGGAAGGGCGCAGTTGACAACCGTACAGCCTCCTGTCCAGCTCGGCCCATTAGATATATAACTATAATATGAAAGCCCCGTAATGCCCCAATCGGAATCGCAGAGCAGGCAGCTTAGACATCAGCACAGTGGCAATTGACAAAACATGGCCAATTTTGCAAAGCCTAAAATTATCACCGGGGGCTGTCTCTGTCGGGCTCTCAGGTATCGCGTTGACTTTCCAGATGACCATGATTTCCTAAACAACGTAGGTTAGCCCTTTCTAATCAGTGCATAAAATCCCAAATACTGGTGGGATTAGCATTGGTGTTGAGAGGAGAGACTCCGTCTCAGGCTTGTGTGAGCAAACTGGAACTTGGATGATTACAAAGTGAGGGAGGCTAACATTCACTCCGCAGTCGATGGACTGCCAATGCACGCAGTGCCGCAAGAATTCCGGTGCTCTCTTCTGGTCATCTCATCGGGTCGATCTGCGCTCGGAATTCAAATGGACAAGTGCCACCGACAGGCTTAAAGACTACAGCGCCACCCCAGGAGCGTTACGCGGATTCTGTTCGAATTGTGGCAGTTTCCTTTACTGGCGTATGGCTGAAAGCGATACCATTAGCATCTCGGTCGCTACCGTTGATCCTCTCTACTTATTTGGGGAGGGTGCCGAAGGGACTGAGGTACCGAAGGGCGGGTTCGGGTTCGCTCTCGCCAATGGAGCAGGTGGTCACGAATGGTGTAGTAATGAAGTTATAGGCATCACAGATAAGATGCCTCTTTTTCATGAGCTAGGGACACGCTGGGAGGGAAGCGAAGACTGACGATGTGGATAACAGGAGAGTCGTAAATACGAGGTCGATAACTATTAGCACTGGTTTAGCGAAAAGATTCGTGGGGGGACGATGGATAGCCATCAATAAGATGTAACACTTCACGTCAGCACTCACACGATGCTCTTCCCAATCCCACGAACATCTAGGTCATCACTGCCCCAGTTTCCCAGTAACTCCAAAGGTAAATTTACATACACGTCGCCTTAATTATTCTCGTCACTAGCCATCGCGGCGCTATACCGCTCGAAAGAACACTCAACCAGCAAACCCACCTCCGTCCTATTGCGGCCGATAACACCAACAGCAAGCAAAGCCTCCGTCTCCCCGATCCAGGTCTGCAATTTTCTATACTCAACACGGTCTCTACCCGGCTTTTGGGGTCGTTCCGAACCCTTGATCAGAGCCGGTATACCGGCCAGCACCGTGTTCAGAGCGCCCAGAGCAGTGATAACCCATAACCCCTGTTCGGTTGAGGCGCCGGTCCCCAGGGCCGTGAGCTCAGCCCCGATGACTATCTGCGCAAAGTAACACGTAATTATAGAGGAACGCCATGAGCGCGGCGTGCTGCATGCGCTTCCGGGCCAGGGTCATGACGAAGATCTTGTGGATACCGATGGCTGACTTCCGGCCCTCCTCGAGCGTGCACCCCTCCGCGCAGTCGCGGTGGAAGTTGATGCCCAATGCTTTGCGGAAGATGACCAGGTATTCTTCGTGCAGGCCACGGACCTGCAATCCGGCAGGCGAGCCCCAAGATATGTCGGTGCCGGCTTTTCTCATGACCCCGTTCAGTGGAGGGGAATGCGGTATTTTGGGGAGAGTTGACGGACCTGTCGCTGAGGTCGGAGACTTATACGATGGTGTAGCAGGTGTCGGCTGAGCAGATACACTCTCCGATTTCGGAGGTAGGGGATGAGGGTAAGTGCCTTCAGCGTCGGTCATCGCCAGCGAGTCCGCTGTGAATCAATTGAAAATGTTTTATGAATCCGAGTCGTAAACCATACGAGTTTACGGGGTTCAAAGTGTTGGACTTGAACTGGAGCGAAGCAGATGGTTGGCTATTATGCCCCGTAGAGCCTTAACCCCTTTAAATAAGGCTTCAAAGTGAACAGGCTTGGAGGCAAATCCGAAGCACTCAGTTTGAGTCACTGTCCTATTTCATACTGTAAATGGACCACTTTCATCGTCTTACCGCCAACTGCGGCAGTAGAACCCAGAAAAGATCTGATGTTAGTCCGAGTTCATCGCAGCCTCACGGCTGTGCAAGCAGTTCCTTTGGAGCAGTCCGGGGGTTGCCCCATTGGACTTACAACAGCTAGTGCAAAATACCCCATGCTCATTAGCCTCTTGATTGGCAAAATCTGCGGGTGGTTATAATTTATCGAGGCAACAACATATAGAAATGAAGAACTAACATCCGGTCATACCGTGAAGGTGAAGGTGTACACGGCTCGTAAGGGCGATGGCAGTGGGTGCCGGTCGGGCTGTTGCGTTTCCCGTTCCCAAAAGTTGCCCTATCTCATCCCAGTCGCTTACCTAACCCATCGTCGCTCTTGCTCAGGCGCTACTCAGAGAGTGCTCAGGCAATCCTCCGGACACCTCAAGAAGGTGATCAAAATTGGTTTAGATAACAAGGCAGTGCCCTAAAAGCCAGTCGGGTTCCAACGATGCAAAATACCAACTCTTCGCGAGAGTTGCAACAGGGAGCCATTTTCGGTCACCTGGGTACTAAAAAGGACCCTTAACAACTCATAAATATCCGCCCAGTTATTCTAAGCGTCTCGTTCAAAAAGCTATAAAACCAAATCTGGGATTTTTTCGATATGCGCCGTGGTTGAAATCGAGTCTTCAGTATGTCTGTAAGCCACGTAAAATTATAAGCTTTTTCCATTCTTTAACAATTATCCCCGGCTTAAATTAGTAAAATCGCATCTCGTTATCCTTATCGTCACTTTAGCCGATTAACGCATTTCTATACATCTTTTCAATTTTTACCTATTATCCGATTTAACTTGTTTAAATAATACTCGTAACGGAAATAAGTAAGAAAAATTAATGAAAAAAATATAGCAAAAAAACCCGGATTTAAGAACAACATAGATATCGATAACGACCGTTATTTTCCGAAACGTTTTAAATTATACTTTAAAAAGGTATAACGTTTGAATGAAAATATATTTAAAATCAGTTAATATATTAATAGAATAAAAATTTAGACCCACTTTTCCGCGAATTACGAAATTCTACCCAGTCTTCCATTATACTTTTAATTTAAAAACCTGTATTATTATTAAAGCGTAGCCGAGTTAAACTATTTTGCCCGTATTTTAAACGTAAATAGGAGCCGTAATGTATAATTTAGTAAAGCAGTTCGTGCTTTTATACTAGGAGTAGTAATCGGCCGTCGTAATAAGGGTGATAGAGTCGAAATATTTAGTATTAATCCCTAAACAATTAATAAGATTATTTAATATTTTAAAGCTTATAAGATTTTCCATGTATAATTACGTTACTTCTGTTTTTAAAAAAGATTCGAGGTCGAAAAGAGTTTTCTTTAAAAATATGTCGTTCGATAGTAGCCGTGATTATCGTATCGTAACCTTTAAAGTTAACTTTTTACTTCCGAATTTATATCTGAATAATTTAACGTTTGCTTTACCGGCAATATTTGAAAATATAAGGCGCGGTAAATCGGATTAAATTTATTGAAATTAGCGGTCGTAAACAAGATAAATTCGTAACATAAATAAATATTTCGAAAAAGAATTAAAAGTTTATCCCTAACTTGTTTTCTAACAAGTATACGATTAAAGACGTTGCCGTAAGAATATATTAAACGAAAGAATTACCGCAAAGTTAAAATATTCTTTATAATTTAAGTTATAATTATAAGGGCTATGTGTTTAACCAACTATTCAACCTAGTCGTACGGCTTATGATAGCAATAATATCGTAGGATTTTAATCAATAAGGTATTAATTACGTCTAGTAATAATAAATAACCGGAAGTAATCTAGGTAACTAAATTATATTATAAGCTGGGACTATTTAAACTATGAAGACAATAAGCGTATATATCTTAATTAGGATTCGTATAAATTTGTTAAATTTATGCCGATTTATATCGTATAAATAAATTAAATCTTTCTAAAACCGTGGGATCTTTTCGGGGCCGAACATTTAAAATATATAAATCCCCTGAAATGTATTCAATCTATCCGGATCTACATTACATAATTTAAAATTGACGGCGGAAATATCTTTTATATTTTCCAACCGTTTATTAGAAAACCAAGCCCTTTAATTATAATACGATCTTTCTTTTTTCAACGTCTTTACTATTAAAACTTAAATATTTATTAGATTTATTTAATAAATAACTTCCCTTTTTATATATTATTTTTCGGTTATTCTTTATTCGTTATACCTAACCGTACTACAAAACAAAAACCTTATAAACGTTCCATTTACAAAAAAGGCGTAATAATTTTATTTTCAAGATTCGATTTTCTAGTTTTAACGTCATACTTTATTTTATTTATTTTAAAAATCAGGAAAAATATATTATTACGAAAAATTTAATGAGTTCGGTATTTCGAGTAATTGTTTTTATAATATTTGCAAAAAAAAGGCAAAATTATAATAGAAATATTTCTTTAATCCTAGAAGGAAATTAACGAACCCTTTAAACGTATATATAAAGCTATAACCTACTTATAACGATTATATTAACAACGAAAAACTTTTCGTATTAAAAATATTAAAATAATAAAGCGTAAACTTTAACTGTTAAACGAATTAAAAAAGTAGGAAAGATTAAAAACCGAAACGAGTTCGCAGGTTATATAAGTTATTTAAACTTTAAAATAATCGATTAATTTAAAAGCTTAAAAAATTAATTAAAGGTTGTTAAATAACGTGAATTAGAATATTTTTAATCTCTACGACTACGGTATTATTTTTAAAAAAAACTGTAAAAATTGTTAAACCTTTATAAAGCTTTAGGCAGATTTTTAAATATTTTCGAAATTTAGGTAATTTTTTAACTTAATTAAGGTTTAAGGAAATCCTTTTTGTTTCTATATATTTTAAAACGAAAATTTGCTTTTTAAACTGGTACGTTTTTATAAAAAAACTGTATTAACTTTAGTTGTATTCGTTATTAATGCGAATAAAAAATTTTACAAACTTAAATAAAGTTGAATTTACGATAATAATTTAATTCGTAAATGATTTTTAAAATCTTTGCAATAATTTGATATAAATCAGTATATTTCAAATTAACTGTTAATTACTTGATACAATTTGTATATTTTTAACAACTAAGTAAATTATTTTCTTTTTCGACGAACTTAGATTTTTTATCTTTTTTTAGTTATAATATCTTCTTATTTAATTACGTAAAAATTTAACATTTGTTTTTATTTTAACATATAATTATTTTAATTATTTCGATATATAAATAACTTATATATTAAAATTTTCTTCATGTAAATTTTTATAACTTTGAATATAAAATCAAAATTAATTATTATTAGAGTTATTTTAATACTTTCGTCATAATTAGTATTATAGATTTGCA
The DNA here is from genome assembly GCA_004155915.1 of Monosporascus sp. CRB-9-2. Classification (NCBI taxonomy): domain Eukaryota; kingdom Fungi; phylum Ascomycota; class Sordariomycetes; order Xylariales; genus Monosporascus; species Monosporascus sp. CRB-9-2. The sequence continues at coordinate 53,059 of QJOA01000392.1, forward strand.
GTATAATTAACCATCTTTTAACCTAGTTATTGTATTCGTAATTAATATAATGTCGTAAATACATTTTTAACTTTAAACTAATTCTTTCCGTTTATTCGCTTATTTACAGTTTAAATACGGTAGATAATTTATAATTTGGCTTAAATTAATTTATGAATTTTTATCAAAATCTTAAAAAATCAAATGTTTTTATTTATTATAATTTCCGTTAAAAGTCCGTAAATATTTAAAACGTATTTAAAAGAATTATTTATAAATTATTTTATATTCGTATTTTCGTTATAAACTAAAAAACTAAAAAAAAAAGAATTTAAATTAACTAACGATTATAAAAACATTATTATAATGTATTATTCCAACTAGATTTATTAATATAAAGAAATTAATAATAAAATTAAATATAATATAATTTTATAATTATTTTATAATTAGTATAAGGTCGAATGGGTTCAAGCTTTATTTTCCAGATTGAGCTAAATATACAGAAAATTATTATACGATGTAATTTGTACGATAGATATTATACCCAGTATCTTCGAACACGATAACTGATTAATAATTTCACGGTTAAAATAGATTAATATTTCGGTCCCATAAAGCCTTACTTTGAAGCCGACTGATACGTGGTTGCCGATAAGCTTCGACCTTAATAAACCTTATGCCCGCTGGCTTTACGGGTTCGGCAGGGTTAATATGACTTAGGAGATGTTAAGCTTTGCGCGGTAAACCTTAAGGATAAACCTTAAAGGCAGACCTTAAAGGTAAACCTTAACGGTAAACCTTAACTGCGCATAAAAGGCTGGCATCTTTCCGAGCTCTCGCCAGTCTTACGGCTCGATCATTCTCACAGCTTCTCGAGTTACCCAAAACACTATGCCGCGCAATTCTGAATTCGTGATACCAGTAGTCCAGAACCGCAGGACTTTTATAACTAGTAATAGTTAGAAATTTCTATAAAGTTTATACTGTTATATTTTTATTTTGATATAAATAATATATTATTATATTATTTGTTATACGGTAAATTCATTTTAAGAAAATAATATATTTGTTATTAACGTTTTAAGGTTTTATAAATTCCTAGATATTTATATAGCTAATATTTATATGAATTCCGTATCAAGATTTTTAAAGATTTTTAATATTTAAATTTTAAATACACGTTATTTTTCAAATAGATTATTATTATATTATTCTATTCGGTAATATATATTAGCTAATATATTCTTTATGAAAATAGCTTATTGTTATTATAAATAGTTTTTCAACGTTTTTTCGAAAAGTATTTATTCTATTTTACCCTTAAATTCTTTTACATTAAGTCGTTTATTAAATTCGTTTGCTTTGTTATTATTTAATTCTTTGTAATAAATAATAACGTAATCGAATTTAAAGCAATATTTCGCGTAACGTAATTATATTTTAATTAGTTTCCGGATCGCCAAGAAATATATAATATTCTTATAATTCGGATATACTTTAAGGGGATATATATTACCGTTAAAATAATCCTTAAATTCCTTAAAAACGTTAACAATAACTAGCAGTTTTTATCGAATATAAGGTAATTTAAATTAGCTTTATGTAACTTATCAAAATAAAAGACAATAGAGTAAAATCTCTTGTTTCTAATTTAACTAGTTGTTTGAAGTTATATAGAATTAATACTAGTTCATTAATTAAAACGTTTTTAATTTTCTGAAAAACACTCTTTATTAATATTTATTAGCATTAAACTTTTTTTGTAAGTTTTGTAAATAATATAATTATTTGACTAAATTTGTATGTAAAGCTTTTGCAATAATTAATAAAGTTTAAAAATGTTTATATATTTTAAATATTAATAAGTTATACTTATTGTTTTATTATTATAAAATTTTAAAGGTTTATTTTAATACTATGAAAAATAACAACGTATTTTAAATATTTTATTTTTTGCAAATAAAGGTACTTCCTTTAGCGTTAATTAAGAAATTAACATTTTATAACGTTTAACGTCCTACATAAGCGAGCGAGCCGTTTTTTGGCACCTTGCAACGACAAATTCAAATAACTTAATAATAACATATCGTATTATTTCTAATTAATCGAATTCTTCTTCGTTAAACGTATTTATAACTTCGTTATAAGTATGCGTATTATGTCCGAGCTTGTTGTAAACGTTATATGTCCGTTCCTTAATTTTAACACTTTTACGATAAATCCTTCCAGCTATTATTAACTGCATTTTTTTACTACCCTTTTTTTAAGTCAAAAACCTTTTTTTTATATAACAAATATTGCTTTTCTTTTTAGAATATTTATTTTTAACTTTATAAGGTTTACTTAAAATATAATTCGTTGTACGTAATTGAATTCTTTTTGGGAAAAAACGGCTTTATATCATAATAATAATATATAATTAGGTATTATGAAATTAACTGATTTAAATACTTTTATTAAGGAATTATCTTACTAATTTTACTCCTTTTTTATAAATATTATTTTTATTTTATTACTTTACGTATTGTTTTTAAAGCCTTAGTAAAAAATAAAATAAAACCGGTAAAAGTTAACGGGAAAACGATTAAGGTAATTATATAAAAAAAACCTTATGAAAAATGAATAAAACAAACTCGAATTTTACGAGCTTATATTAATATTACCGGATATATAACATTTTAAAACGCGTTATAAAAGTCGGCGAAAACGTTTTTTTAATAATATAAGTATAATAACGCGAACGTCTTAGATAAACGAGTTGCGCAGATAAACAAGCTGCGCGGCTTTTTAACTTCTTTATTTCTTAAATTTAATTATTTACTTTTTAATATTATCTTTATAAAGCGGCTTATAAAAGAATTGAAAATAAATTTAGCTGTTTAGGTAAAAAGAAAGACGTTAAATCTTTTCATATTAAACTTGGTTTTATATATACGGTAGCACTTTTTACTTAAAGATCCCGATATAATAACAGATTTGCCCGATCCGATACCGGACCTTATTTGTGAAAATTGATACCGACCGAAGAAGAATTCATTATCGATTATATTTTTCAACTCGATATATAAGCTTTTCCTGTCCGGTTTTAATACGTTAAAAATAAGGTTAATATATTGCTTGTTTAAGGCGTTATAAAATAAATTGGAATTAAATAAGCGTTAAATTTTGTTAAACGGTAACAAAAACTTTAAATACGTTTAAATCGAAAATACAATTATTAACGCATTTTGTACAAATATTTTAAAATATTTCGTAAAGAATTCGGGCTTATTTAGGTTATAATTGCGAAATATAAGATCGTAAAGAAAGATATTTATAATTTCGACGAAATTAAATTTTTAAAAAAGTTTTTTACATTAACGAGTAAAATAATTATTAATGCCGAAGATATGGAAAATTTAAATAAACGTAATAAAGAAAATAAAGAATGAGTTATAGTTATTAAAGTTATTAATTTTTAAAGTTAAGTTATGCCGTTATTTATTATTATAAGGAAAAAGGTTTATTTTAGGTTTTGGTACAGTAATAACTTAATATTTATAACCGATTACAAAATCGTATTAAATAATAATAAATAGATAATACATAAATTAAATTTCGAATAAATCCATTATTTTAATAAATATATTCGAACGCGTATGAAAAGTTTTAACCGTTCTTTTATTTTTAACGGTTACGAATGTTATTATTTAATAAATTCGAAAAATACTACGCAAATCACGATACTATTACGCTTTATATAGCCGCGTATGTTTCGTATCGGTTTAACCTTTTAATACATCTTATACTTCTATTTTAAAATATGCTAATTCGTTATATATCGAAAATTTAGTACGACGTTATTATATATATATTGCCAAAAAAGGATTTTTCGCCGGCTTTTACAATACTTTTTAAATTGTTATATGTGTCGAGAATATTAAAGCTGGATTGGTAAAAATTAATTTGGTTTTATTCAATTTAAGAAACGTTTTTTCCGAATTAAACATTTCTTTAATTACTTACGTTAACCCTTTTCCTGTTAACCTTTACCGATTTCTTTTTACTTTCCGCGAAAACGTTTAAAAACATCTGTAAAGTAATAAAACAATGACAATATTTATAAAGAAAAGATTAAAATTTATTAAAGTAACTTGTTAACAAAAATACTTGAATTGTTAATTTTGTAACAAAAGGTTATATATTGCTATTATATAAAGCCGCTTTCTTTCTAAAAATAAAGGTTAACTTACGCGAAACGAATTGTATTTTAAGTAAACGTTGCAGCATTAAAAATAAATGTTTTTAAAAAGGAAAAATATTTATTATATAAAAAGGAAAAACATTTTAGCCCAAAAAAAAGGGATAATCAAAAATGTAAATAATAACAGCTAAAAAGGGTCGCCGTAAAAGCGTTAAAAAAAGAAACGAAAATATGGCGTTTGTAATAAGCCCGGATATAATACGCGTATTTATGAAAAAGTTATAAAATCGTTTAACGAAAAAGAATTTAATTAATTTGAATTAATGCGATATATTATTAAGTTACTTAAATTTGTTGTTGCAAGGCTTTAAAAACCGCGCAGCTCGATTATTTGAAACGTTATATTAAGTTTTCGATACATCGTAAATAAACGCGTTTTAAAATTAAAAAAATAAAATAGGTTAAAAAACTGCAACCAATACGAAAAGTACGTAAATATATGAAACTTGATAATATTATTATTAACGTAATACTTTCTGGGTTTTATCGAATAATCATTGCCGTAAAAATAAAAAATAAAAAAAGGTCTTAAACCTGTCGTATACGTTGAAATATAATTATTAAAATATAAAGTCTATTCGAAACTTAATTTATTTATCATTTAATTATCAATATTTAATATAGTTTCTTCATTAATTATTAATCATAAATTATCCTAATATTGAAACTTAAATTTTTTTTTAAAAATAATAAATAATAATATAACGTCCTACACCACTAAGCGCAACATACCAATAAACCTCACACTTTTTGGGATTCTGCAATAACAAATTCCAATAACTTAATAACAATATATTATATTAATTTAAATTAATTGAATTCTTTTTTACTAGACGTATTTATAACTTTTATATAAATACGCGTATTATATCCAGGCTTGTCGCAGACGCCATACTTCTGTTCCTTGGTCTTAATTTTTTTACGACGACCTCCTTCAGCCATTATTAGACGCATTTTTTATTACCTTTTTCTTTTTAGGCTAAAAGAACTTGTTCTCTTTGTATAATAAATATTCTTTCTTTTTAAAAACTTTTGTTTTTAGTTTTATAACGTTTGCTTAAAATATAGTTCCTTTCGTATTATTAGGCAGCTTTTTTCCGTAAAAAAACCTTTTCTTCCAAAAATAACAAGTTGATTTTGGTTAAAAGATTAACCGATTTAGTTATTTTCATTAATAAGCGTCCTTAATAGTTTTTAATTTTCCTTTTCTAAATGGTATTTTTATTTCGTTACTTTTTGATATTCTTAAGGGTTTTTTGCGAGCGGGAAACGAATAAAACCGGTAAAGGTTAACGGGAAAACGGTTAGCGTAAATATAACTGGAGGAACTTTGAATTCGGAAAAACGTTATTAAAGTCCAAAAGAATAAGATTGGTTTTTGCGAATTTATATTTAATCTTTTCGAGTGTTATAGTAATTTGGAAAATATTATAAAAGCCGGCGAAAGAATTTGTTTTATAATATAAGTATAATAGCATCGTATTAAGATTTCCATATATAATAAATAAGTGCGTTTTAAAAAAAAAAAGGTTAAAAGGTTAAAGCCGATATAAAAAATGCGCAGGTATATAATGTATAATAATATTATAATTTGCGTAATATTTTTCGAATTTTATTAAATAGTGGCTTTCGTAACCGTCGAAAATAAGAAAACGTTTCGAACCTGTCCGAGGCGTTTAAATATATTTATTGAAATATTAAATTTATTTTAACCTTAATTTCTTCGTTATTTAATGATTATTATTTGATATATTGTTTTAATTACTTATTAATAATAGAGTATTACGGTAATAAAAATTTATATAATTCTTTTTTTTATAATGATAAATAACGATAAAACTTAAATTTAAAAATTAAAAACTTGGATAATTATAACTTATTCTTTATTCCTTTATTATATATATTTAAAATTCTTACGTTTTTCGATACTGGTAATTATTATGCCCTTTATTTTGAAACCTTTATTAAAAATCCAGTTTTATCTAAGCTAATTTTCCTTTTTTTTTTTT
>QJOA01000393.1:0-59291 GCA_004155915.1 Monosporascus sp. CRB-9-2
GCCTTGGGTGCCTACAGCAGCGCTGCCGATGAGGGCTCGGCGCTCGGTTTCTTCCTGTTCGGCTGGTTCATCTTCACCACCATCTTGCTGCTCTGCACGCTGCGATCGACCGTCATGTTCTTCCTCTTGTTCTTCACCCTGGACCTGGCTTTCCTCATGCTTGCATGTGCCGACCTTGCCAGGTCCAACGGCAACGCCAGCGCGGCTATGACGCTGCAACACGCCGGTGGTGGTTTCGGTCTCCTTGCTGCATTCCTGGCATGGTACAATGCCTTCGCCGGTATTGCTGACAATAGCAACTCGTTCTTCACGATCCCGGTCTTCCACTTCCCTTGGTCTGAGAAGGGACGTGTGGCTCGTGGCAAGACTGAGCGTGAAGTCGCTTAGACGCTGAGCGTGCGATTTGGCTACGCATGCTGCCGAGTCGATGATGTTAGAGGATAGACGATCGTGCTTGCGGCGACTGACGTTTGGTTTCTCGCCTTATATATATATGAATTAAGAACTAATGCGGAGGATTCCTTGACGAGATCAAGACAAGGTGGAGTCTTTGGAGGTGGAGGATGAATACCCCTTTTCCATAATGATGAACTTGGGTACCGAATCTACAGTTGATGCATGACTGGCAGATTCTATTATGCTATCTAATAAATCTATGCCTTTTGGATCTCATTAGTCTTATGTTAGGATCATTTTTCAGGGCGATGCCTAGTCTGACGGCGCTGTGTCTTGGTATTGTGCAAGATTGTATGCCCTAGCCGCTATGGCACAACCTCAGTCTATAATTGCTAACATATAGTTTTCATCCAATGTTCAGGTGCCCCTCCTTCTGTTTTGCGTTCCTGAAAAATTGTCGCTGCCTCAGTTCAATTGGGTGAAGTCAGGTGAAAGTCGCGCCTACTTAAGGTTTCCATTCAATGCCGCCTGAGGTTCCTAGCAAACGTTCATTGTTTAAAATCGGCGAACCCTGCCATTTCACCTCGAAATTTCACGACCCACCTCGAACAAACGTTTTTGAATTTACTTCGCCGTCAATCCTTTAACCCCTTTACACCGGCGATCTTTATTTTTCAATATCATCTCTGCCTTTCGAGGAAAGCCATTTATCATGGCTGTTCTCGATGATGTTCCCGGCATTGAGGTCGCCGTGCAAATTAACGGCAGGGATGTCATCGAATATGACGATCCCGACGCCTCGAACCACGTGCGGTCTTGTCCCACCTCCAGCAAATACATCGAGTCCATTGACGACGCCGAATTCACTATCCGGTACAAAGCTAGCCTCGATTACAACTGGGAAGGCTGCCGGGACCACGTACTTCGGTTCCGGGCATTCGCCGACGGTTTGAAGTTGAGTGGCAAAGTCTTCTCCAAAACGGATGCTTTGTACGGCCGTTGCATTCACGCTGAAGGCTTCTCCAAATATGACACGGAGACGAAGAGCACATACAAGTATAACTGCAAATTCTCTCCCATCTCCACAGGTACGGCTAAGGTATCCCCTACAACCGTTGGTCAACTGCTTATCTTACCTTCTTATCAGTTGATGATTCGGGACGCGAGCGTGTAATCGAGGATTCACGCGTCGCCAAGAAACTGGGCTTGATCGAGGTTGAGGTCTACCGATCTACGCACTCAGGCAGCCGTGAGCCGGAAGCTTCTCGGTCGCCACGCCTCACAGCTACGTGCTTGCCGAGAAGTCCCTCAAGGGCAAGGCCATCTCTCATGGAGTCTCGTGGGTCGAAAATAAACTCGTATTTGTGCACTAGTCATACGTGCTAACGTTAACACAGCTATACGCTGGGCAGAATTATACAGGCTAAGAGCCTGCCCCATGTGGCGTTTCGGAACTTCGAAGAGGATGGCGGACCTATCGCTGTCTTTCGGTTTCAGTACAGGTCTAAAGGCAGGTGCCCTACCAGCATGACTCTGCGGTGTACACGGACTAACCAAGCCGACAGAGTCCTTGAAGCAGGAGTTGATCATCCCCCGCAACCCCTCGGTTTCGCATCCTTACGTCCTCCGCATGGCTTTTTTTGGAGAGGCAGAGCAGCTGCAGCAGGCGGAGGAACTGGCGCAGTGGAGGCGACAGATAGAGTCGGACAGAGTGGAGAAAAAGTCTCGGCCGGTCAAACGAGAGATCGGTGACGTCCACGACCCCCATCAGGACCAAGCGCCCACGCGGCCGACGAAGATGTCTCGCCTCGCTTCCGGTCGAGAAGCGGTGGTCATTGACTTGACCGACGACTGAGAATTCGAAGAGTGTACCGAAGCAGCCCTGGACCTACGAATCAATGTCTGAGGTGTTAACATATAGACTTGGACGTCTGGTATTTGTGGAGGCTCTTTAGGCTCTCGGCTAGAGAGAAAGGATATGGGGCTTAACTGTTAGGCCTGATATAGCTAAATAGACATTTCAGTCAGATCTTTACCCCCGCCAACCATAATGCCCCATACTAGAGCTTATATTATATCCTGCTTCTCTATGCCATTTCGCTACCTTCGGAACTACAGTGACCGTCGTAGTCTCCGCCGAGTTTGACACAGCACCCATAGCAGCGTGGTTCCTATTTTACGTAAGGAACGAATTGCTTTCCACTGGGGTGCTTGGGGCTTCGTCCCGCCCATTGTCGATTACTGAGTGATTAGCTGTACTATGGTCAGACATGCGCGCAGAATAGGACAGATTTGTTCTATGGAGAAAGTGCATCGCATTTGGGCTACGTCGCTAGTCAGTCGATCTCAGTCCACGCGATACTTAGCAACTTTGCGTCCCTCGGCGATAAGAACGTCCTTTCCTTCATCGGTTGGCTCGTCTTCATCCCACACTCCAGATAAGTGCCATCCACCCACGTCTCTCGCGGGACCTCTTTGGTATTTCCTCGCGGTGCTTGCTTCGTATCTCCGCCGGTGTGGATAACTCGAATTTTGCCTACCTCGCGAACAATGACCATGCGCATGTTTGGGCTCCCTAGACCGCGAATCTCGATGTTGCCCCTCGTGCCGCCTATCTCTCTCTCTCTCCTCTCCCGGTGTCCTCTGTCCAGCACTAGCTCACGGCATTCCACTCCAGCGGGCGTCCGTAGCGACTCGGTGTGGTCCTTGGCATCGTGAAACGCCTTATTAGGTTACAGAAATCAGTTACACGGGTCTCGAGCTTCGGATTGCGGTTCTGTATGCGTTGAGATAACTAGCTCCTCTGCAGCCGAAACTATCTTCGCCGTGTCCTGTGTTGTTGTTATTAGGGAAGAATGGGCTAGGTAGGGTGACTTGACATCATTTTTGTGGGCAGCAGGTGGGTGGCAGGCACGTGTAGTAGGTAACATACCAGGTTGTCCGTATCCGCGCTTTCGTCGGCGTCCCCGCTTCCTTCCATCTCCTCGCTTCCGGCCGCCGGTCCTGCTTCGCCCTCGGGCTCCGTTGGCGGAGATATGAACTTCTTTTTACCCTTTCTGTACGATTTAGGCTCCAAGATCAGAAAGGCCATCGGGCCACCGAAATGCTCATAATCATTCTCTCGGTCGAGCAGGACAAAGTCATCTATGTCCCCACGCCTGAAGCCGACGGAGAGAAAAAGCTGCACATCGTCAGGTTCCACCAGAGCGAAGATTCTGCTCCGAGGGTGCTTCCACAGCAGTGCGCTATCCTCGAGGAGGCGCCGCAGAGAGGCTTCCTGTACGTCCCCTGGCACCCGCTTTTCCAGTCCGTACAGAATGAGTTCTAGGAGGGGTTAGCTAAAAAGACATACGGGGATCGAGGTGCTTCCTGCTCCTTACGCCACACCGGATATATATCGTCCCCGAAATGTTTTCGGGCGAACTCCAGCATCCGGCTCCGCACCTTCCGATTGCGGTCCCAGTTGTAGTATGTCGGGAAGGCGAGGCCCCTGTTCTGCGTAGTTTCGGTGTCCGGGGTCCAGTCCAAGTCGAGATACAGCTCCTTTGCTCTGTCGGTTCCGAGCTCGGGGTCCCTGGAGAAGTCCCGGACCATCCAGGCGGCGAACCCTAGCATCATATTTTCGCCTCGTAGCTCCGGGGTCTCGGGCTCCGCTTCTTCCCGCGTGGTGAAGATGAACCTCATGGTGCGGTCCCGGATGGCCTGCTCCCAGTTCTGTGCTATTGCCTCGATGTGCTGTCCCTTCAGGGGGAGGCGATCCTCCCAGGAGGCGTCGCTCTCGCTGGTGAATGGATGAAGCCACCGCTGCAGATCGCTGTCGGGGATTCTATCATATCGCCATCCCGCGAAGGCCTGGAGAACCTTCTTATTAATGCTTCCATGCGGCCAGGTGGCCGTTTCGGTGTAGTATATGTATTGTGGGAGACACATCTTGACTCTGTGGGAGAATGGTATAGTAAGAACTGCAATTAGATCCGAGGAGCGGCATATCTCCGGGTGTTTATATAGTGATGGAATAGAAATTGGGTAACTCACAGGAAATCCCGCTTCTCGATATTTACAGCGTGATTCACGCGTTCGTGACCATGGCGAATGCATTTGGTTATTTTCCAGGACTTAATCTTGGACAAGTCCTTGGTGGTAGTTTGCAACCTCCGTTGTTTGCACTTTGGGATGAAGTGATTCATGTTACAGGCCAGTGGCCAATTTGAGGATCCAAACGTGGCGTTGCTTCTTAATGCGTATGACTAATAACCATGAGTGCCAGTGTCGAATCCCCTATAAAAGGGGCACATGACGGTTAGTCCTACCATGAGCCATCAAGGCGCGCACGCGGTCCTGTGCTTCAATACAGTAGATCATAATTCTAAAACACTTCTTTCTTGCCATTAGGGACTTGCAAAATGACCATGATTCGTATATTTCAAGTGCTCGCTATGCTTTACGGTTCGAACACGATTTCTATCAGGCACCTCAGCACACAATACAGGGCTTATAAAATTCCTGTTAGGAAGACACTTCGTAACTTAGAGCTAGTTTCCTGTGGTTCATTTCGGGAAAGCAGCCCGTCCATTGTTCATGTGATATCGAGCGAAAGCCTGAATCATTACCAGTCCAGTTGCAACTCTGAACCACACAATTTCGTAAATAGGCATAGTGTGCACAGCTCAGATGCGTTCTGCAATGACTTCGAATTCCAAAGCTTCCGATGCTGCGTAATCTACCTATAAATATCTACATTGAATCATTCCAACCGTAACGTCAATTATCCAGCCATACCCAACTCCTTTGAGATGCAAAAAAGAAAATAATCTAACAAATTTCCATATGCCATCGTTCCGTTGATTCCTCATAGCTGACGTCGTCATCCCATTCCATTTCATGAATATGCGCAATTTCATCAACTCATTTCCCGGCTTCCGATATCCGGAACAAAATCATCAAGTAGCATCGCTACTGTACCGAATGCGAACGTTCTGCTACCGCGGGGCGCTCGCGGGCCGACGGGGAGACCAGGTCGTCAATCGTACCATAGCTCTTTCTCTTCAGGTGTTGGGGTCTTCGCGAGGGGCCATGCCATAGCTTCGGCCTGCGCACACGGAAGTCTGGCACTAGCCTTCTGGGGCCGAGGAGTGGTGCGTTTTCTTCGTTGTCTCCCTCCCTCAGATACGTGCGACCCTTTCCTTTCGCCATAGGACTGGGCCGGGCCACGAAGCCGTAAAGGATGTAGACAAGCAGGCCGAGACCAAGTGCCCCCATTCCTATGTACGACATCGGAATCCCGCCCAGCCCGTATAGGGTGTCGGCGAGTGCTCCGGTGGACAACCCCACTGTGATAGCAGCGATTGTTCCGTACGCGGTTCGTAGCGTCTGCGTTCTCTTGGCCCTCTCTTCCACAATCATCCCGGCAAGGATAAACAGGAAGAGGAGCAGCGGCTGGTAGATGAGGTACCAAAAGATGGTCTTCCAAAAGACGTCCGCAGGTGAAGGGTGCCCGAGTACATTAGGCAGAACCATCAGGAGAACGAGATGTAGCAGGCTCGTTAAGGCAGCAATAGGAAACGCGGTAAGAAACCAGGAGGACGGCAGATGGGCAGAGGCAGTTTTACAAGCGCTCATGAAACCGGTTTCGTCCTGCCCTGAATCGGTTCTCTCACTTATCCCGCCTCCTTCTGCAACGGCTGGTCCATCCACAGTCTGCCCATTAGCAGCTGTGGGTGTCGCCAATGGGTCGCCGTTTTCGTTGGCCTGGTCTACCGGCTGTTTCGACTTCCCCTTGAGCCACTGGGGACGTCGGAATATACCGGTCCATCGAATCTCCCACAAATAGGTCGCCAGTGACGCGAAAGGTGCCACGAAGAGCACGAGTGCAACGATCTGGCCAAACGTCCAGCGACCCATCGTCTCGGCGGGGCCCAGATTCCTCGTGTCCACGAAGCGCATAGTGACCCAGGCGAACATAGCCATGACGCAGAACATCCCCCCGACAACCGAGTTCACCAAGTCGGCGTAGATGCGTAGAACCAGCCAGAGCGCCAGAACAGGCCGGACAAGGAGCAGCGTGTACCGCTGCTCACAGCGAATGCAGGTTATCACGTCACCGAAGAACGATCGCTGCATCTCGCCTCGGTAGTGGTCACGCCATTTGAATGTGACGCTGCCGGGCCTCTCGTAGAGCCATAATATCCCGCACAGGACGAGGACAGTGCCACACACGATGGCCATGAGAATAGCAGCGGGCACGAAGCGCATCCCGGTCTTCGGGCCCTTCTCAGGCAAGTAACAGAGCACATTCGACAAGAGAATATCCTGCACATACTCGGGATCGCTCGCGAGCATCCCCCTAACCCGAATAATCGGTATCATCGAAATAGTGAGCGCCACAATAAGACAAGCGAGGAGGAATGTCCTCCACTGTCGCTCGCTCGGGTGCTTAGAAAAATAAGGTCGTAAAGAGAGTGCTGTCGTTAGATTCGTCGCGACGGAGAACCACGATAGTCCAACGATGATCCACCAGTGCCATACCGACATGGCCTCCGTGAACGCCGTGACATAGCCGTATGTGAGCATCGCAAACCCCATCGCAAGCTGGACGTCGCCCATTGACAAGATGCACTACATTATTTCATGAGCAATGAGTCCCGATATTCGAAACTACCCTTACTCACGTGATCAAAGGCGGTTTGCCATCTGCGTTCCTCCCGAGGCGTGTCCAACCAACGCAACTTCAGACCCAGGGACCGAACGGCGCCCCGGAGCGTCCCCAGCAAGAGGACGTCGATTGGATTCTCACATGGCCCGTCCTCGGCCGGCGAGATGTGCAGCAGGAGATACTGAATCACCAAAGCCACGATCGCTACGCAGGCGGAACCGGCGTAGGCGATGAAGGTCTGCGGACCACGTTAGCAAGAAGAACCTGGCACGGACACCCCGTCGATTCTGGAGCCTCCCGCCGAAGCGGTGAAGGGGAAGAAGCACGCACACCTAGTCCGACTACGTCGGGATCCTGCCCGGCCGGCGGCCGAGCTTCACCACATATCTCCCGCATGGAGAAATCACTGGCCGAAACGACGACATGGGAGAAATAGGAGCGAGAAGAAAAAGTCGGTGGGCAAGGGACTATGCGTTTTAGTATGGCCACTCGAGGGCGAAACGTCGGGGCCGTACTGGGTCCCCCGGCCTCTCAGGACAGCGTGCAAAGCCGCGCACAGCCCATCAGAGGAAGGCGGTGAAAAGTGGCGACGTTGATACGCTGGCGGTGACCGGGGTTCCTATGGGCTAATCGTCGGGCCGGATCCATCGCGAGGCGATTCATTGGTGGACACGCTGCAACGTCACAGACCGTCTGGCGGCCCAACACAACCTTCAAACACGTCTCAGGGCGGTCGAGGCCAATCAAGGCCTGCCTCTATTTCTAAAATGGTTCCGGTGGATTAAGGCGAGAAAAATATATCATAGCCGTTGTAATTCATTGTCACGAGTTGCCATCATCCGTCAAATTGCGCATCCGATCGTCCCGCCGGCCGTTCCTGCGAAGCATCATAAGTATGGGGTTCCTGCCTATCCGGCGGCTATCAATCAGGCGTAGGCACGGCCGGAGTCGGTTCCCAGCCGTCAGAACCTATCTTGAGAAATCACTGGAATGTTCGCACCGTTAGTACGAGTTCCCAACCTCCCACCTGTATGCACATCCATCATGCGCACTTTTCGAGACCCACCGAAGGAGCTAAAGATTCTTAATTATGGAGCGGATGCGTTGTACGATTTAATTAGGCCAATCAACGATTACTCGCAGCCTCAGGAAAATGGATGGTGAAGACAACGTCCACCGGCACATCGTAGGCAGCAGCAGGTACGCAGAAGAATTGTAATTCAATCTGCATACGTAGGATTTCCGCTTTGACCTTCTTCGTGCCATTATTACCGTCCGTCCTATCAAACGCATCACAGAGTCGGTCCGTTCCAGGCCCCGAGCAATCTCCATCTGTGCCACAATATAACTGCCTCCAGTCATGTCAGGTCGAAGCCACACCTATTCATACCTAGCCCGACCACTTTTTGCCGGCAAAGTCCGTGCATAGATAGATAATTACCAATCAAGGTGTAAGGGACTGGAGGCCCAGTTCACTGTCCATTTCTTCTCCCCAACCCCAGACAAGCTGAAGACAGCATTGAAGAAAGAAAACGGGGGTGTTCTCGAAAGAGAAAAGCTTCCAAAATTATGACTCGTCATCACAAGGCTTCAGAGTCGGGTAAGATGCTACTCATGAGCAGGACTTGCGACGCTCCCGGAGGAGATCAAGATCGTGTAACAAGTGAACAAGCATCCTGATCGTCATAAAATCACCTGGGGGGAGGGAACCACGAACCTCTCTGAAGGGTATATGGCAAGGGGTGGTATGCCAAAAATAATTCACAGGGCAAAGGGACAATCGACCAGACCGCGCCGAGTGTTGAGGAAGGGAGAGGGGGTTGGTAAAGCAGTGCGTTAACCGGGGCAGCTACGGTGTTCTTGTCGGAGGATCACTGAAAAGGGAGCGAGCGAGAGGGGCGCAAAGAGGTGCTTATCCGGGGCAGCCGCGACGTTCCTGTCGGTTCAAATACTCGGTCAGATGTGGTTTGCCTGGTAAGAAATTGTTCGGGTGCCGACGGGCCAAAGCTGGCGCTTAGTGATGATCGCCGGAGCCCTCGGTTTGTTGTCGAAGCTCGTGACGAGGGCCCCATCGAAGCCCGAGGAGGTCCCTGGCGCTTGTCGACAGGAACGCGGTACATGGTGAGCTCTTTGCGGGAGCGCCACTGGTACGAATTGTGCGTGGACTGGAACGCGCATGGTGTCGTAAACCACGTAGAGTTCGTCACGGAACGGGAGATCCTCCCGTGGGTTGGCTTTGACGTAACCGAAGACGCGTCAAGGGGGCCAGGGGACCAACGCCCACTCCAGCCAAGTGTCTCCGAGAGCTTGTCTGAGGTTGGCGCGATGTCCTAGATCCCAGGGGTTGAAGGCGAATACATGCCTCCCAAACAACAACGCAACTATCATCAGCTCCTGCCCCAACAACCAAACTCTATTAGGGTTTTGGCCAGAGAATATTTGGCAGGTACGGGTAAGCAAAGCACAGGCTCTCTAACATGTGCTGATCCCCGAGCGTAAGTGACGTCACGTCCTTTCCCGTGTGCCGGACAACATTTTTGGAGCATTGGCGTTTCTGACGGTATACTATGCTGTATCCTTCTATATACGCCATGACCTAGTGCCTAGTGTTTTACCTTTACCATTAGAGAAAGAGCCTAGAGTACTCGCACCCCCCCCCCGCCCCCCCCCTCCGAGCTGTCCTCCTGAACTGGGACAGGACGGGAAGGTCTAGCTACTTTATCTCATCTTCTATGCAGAAATCTAATAAGTGCACCTGACGCTATTACCAAACCTCTATAGACCACTCCTATATGCACGACACACGGATCTGTCTTACTTCTCGAAATATGCTCCAGTGCCCCCTTTTAGGCTCGCATCCCCCGTTTAATTCTGAAGTAATTGCATGTTACCCCTTTCTCAAGGTTGCGGAACATTTATATCCTATAACTTCCTCTCATGTTTAATCTGTTCCGAGCCAAGGAGCGTTTGTTCCGTATAGTAACTCTTGCATCTCGTTCTCTAGTACGTACGGTAGTACCTTATATATTTATCAGCTTTACCATAAATCTTATAAATCCTATAAATCCGTTACGTAACCGTACGTAACCCGTGTGGGTACACCCGTTTAGTTCCGACCGTCTGGCGAAGCCAGTGAGTCCTAACAGTTTAATAGTTGGTTAAGTAGCCTAGCCGTTACAGGGACTTAGGAAATCCCGAAACTCTATTGTTAGAGCTAGTTGAAAGACTCTTAGCCCGCTTTCGTAGTTGGTCTGGTTATCCTCTTTCGAGGCTTTAGTTTAAATCTTTCCCCTTTACATCACTTATTATCTTAACTAGCGCATCTCAGCGATGCAATGGAAGAGGCGTACCCAAATACGGATGTTATTCCTATTCTCTCGTAAACAGGCCCGCTCTAACACAATTCCGTTCAGAGTATGTATATTCCACGAGAACGGTGTCTTTTGGAAATCTGACAAGATAGTAACCCTGGTCCGTCGAATCGCCAGCTTCGCTGGGCTCAGCCGGCGGCGAAATCATTCCACTTATCTGGTCGAAACTCCAGTTGATGTAATTAGCTGCCGTTTCTAGAATGCCCCCATGGATATAGCTTGGAAAGTATCCCAGTATCTCTGTGCCATTGCGACGCCCCGGGGAAAACCCGAGGTCCCCCAAGTGAAGGGACGTGGATTCAGTTTGGAGCCATCCAGAGTTCACCAGGTCCGGGAACAAAACCAAGAATTCCATCAGCTGGCCGTCGAACGCCGATAGGTCGACCATGTGTAATACCGAGTCGCGGCTATGGGAAGGTTTCGTGAACTCGGAGTCCATGTTGGCTTGAAGCTTAGTAGTATGGATGATAAGAGATTGCCCGTCTCCCCATTGCAGTCTTCGCAACGTTGAACCTGCTGCGTAGTATTGCTGCCAATCTCTATCGGTTGGCTCATATCCTGGCTTTGATGCTCTTGCTAAGTCAGAGATCAGCCTAGAAGCAAGTGTCATTCGAATCCGCAGACTTTCCAAACTCGAATCGTGCATCAACTCGTGGTCCTCGCCTGCAGTTGCGGCCAGCAATGATCCGGCATGCTCACTCGCAAATAATACCTTTAGTTCTTCGGACGCAGGTGAGTCCAACTCGGCGACTCCGTGCACGACATTTTGTAGATGCGCTAATAGCATGTCGTGAAGACGGTTAAAAGAGTAAGTCGCCTTCTTTCGCTCGAGGAATTCTAGAACCTCCTGTGCTAGTACTCGCTGAACTGAGTGCCGCCTCCAAAGGGCAGCGTGGTGAAACAATGCTGTGGTCGGAGCTATCAAGTGCCTCAAGATCACCTCCGTTCTTGCGTCACTGTTAACCACTAAAGTAGCCGTAGCTTTCTCCACCGGCAGCTGGCTGGATGACTGATAAGTCTTCGACGAGCTCTTATGGGCCGCTCTAGGACGACGTCGGAGTGCAGCAACAACTGCTGATCTGTGGACGATGCCGTATACTTTTGTTGCAAAGAGTTCGGAGTCGAACCCGAATACTACTGAGAGCTTTGAAGATATGCCGCTATTCACACTCGCCGTCTGACTCCAAAAGCTGTCGATATCACGAAGAACATAGAGAGATTCGGAATCATTTTTGGATCTCTGGAAGGCTTCTCGTGTATCAGGGTCCTCCAGAAACGCCCTCTGCTGTAATGTATCATTACTATGTTTATCAGCACTTCGAAACGCTATAACTTCGTCGTTAAGGAGCTGACTGACCAGTGGCAGGCAGTGAGAAGTAGGTTCATACTTGATGTTTGCCTATCGATCATTTGTAGCACATCATCAAGCGATGAGCCACGAAGTACGATTTTGATCTTCTTCCTTAGGTGAGCCGAAACTCTCCCCCGCTTACTTGCGATGTTGAGATCGTAATTGCCGATTTCACTAAGGAAGAGATCGACCTTGTTGAGCAACATCTGGCAGCATTGGAACGAACCGTCCAACTCGATCCGCAGTAGATAACTTTCATCTGCCCCATTCGCGTCCATCCATTGGCAAATGGCGATGAGAGCAGCCCTCAGACTGGCCAGTTGCGTCTGCAAGCTGAACAAAAGAAGGTCAGCATCATTCCAGTGCCCCTGAAGATCGCTCAGCGTCCTGATAGACTTCCCCAATAGCCCGACAAGCTGAACAGCTACTCCACTGATTCCGATAATGGAGGCTGGATCCATGGAGAGTTACGTCGGGGTTGCCCAGCGTAAGAGCAGGTCGATAGTTAATGGAGAAGAAGATCGTAGAAACGGATTCCAGTCATGTTGAAGTGGCTTTGTGCACTGCCCCACCCCATCTCACAGCGTGCTTTCGAATATGCAGGCTGGCAACAACGCCTCCGGTATACTGGCGCCGCTGATTGGCTCTAATGATGCCGAATACAACCCATATCTTCGCTGACCATCGTAAGGCACCCTTTTGGGCTGAGAGGAGAATTCCAGGAAGGGCAGCTCGATTACGCCCCCGAATGCATCGTGTTCTGAGCAACGTTGGCCTGATACTTCGCCTAAATAACCCTAGAAGCTTCCCCTACCTCATAGAGGCTGTATACTGATTGATCGGAAGAGCCATTTACGTCACTACAATTTGCAGCGAATGTCTCTGAATCCGAATACAGGTGATTTACAAATTACACAGACGACCACAGGAGAGTAAAGGAGTCGTTAAGGGTGCATATGAGGGATTAACCAGAGGTCGAAGCAACGCAATCCACGCCACCAACCACCCTAAAATATATGGATGGCACCGGCGAAATCTCCATAAGGGCGTTTAGCGGTAGAACCCCGTAAATCCCAAAAGGCATACCATTTTGCTTATATTTTGTATATATGTGAAGATACGGGTGCAATTCGGGGTGATGTTGTTATTCTGATTAATCTCTCTAGTTTCTGTATGTGGGAAAGGTATGGGAGTACGAAGGTTTAGCTACGTAGATACAAATAGTGGGGCTGCCGCGCCCACTCCCCCGTTGCTCTAGTGACTCCTAGCAACAAATCCTTTAGCCACCACACATATCTTAACAGTATATAAAAATATGTACCTTAGTGCTGGTCCATACCCCAACCTGGCGCCGTGGTTAACCCCGGTAACCTTTCCAACCGGTAAAATAGCTAGTATATATTACGAATATCACAGTTAGGCTGATCGCGAGGAAAGGCTGCATAGAATGTGTAAATTGTCAAGGATGATGAGGGCTCTAGAGAGTAGTGGCTAGGAAGCTATATATATAGGTAGTGTGGAGACCCGGAACAACGTTGTTGCGGGGTGCCTACAGTTCCCGGGGCTTGATGACTAAGCAAGTTACCCCTATTCTGCAACAACTAATTACGTCTCTTTATATGTTTACTAGATATGGACATTATGTCCATCTACGATAGCTTTAAATAAACAGATTTCCATCTTAGAAAAGGTTAAATGGGCAGGTTGGCCTTAGCGGTTGCGCAACGGATTGCGCAGCTGTAGCGACGCGAGCCATGCCGCCGCCCTCTGTGGCGGCGCAGTGCAAGAACAGCAGGCCGCCAGCCCCGAGCCAGAAACCGGCGGTGTCGTCGTCCTCCGCCTACCCGTTCTTGGCATACTCGACGGTGTATCCCGTCTTGTGGTCTATTTCGCCGCAACCTAAGCCGATGCAGAGTGCGCCGTCGCCGGCAACTAATCTTGCCGTCCCGGTTCACGTTCACGAGAGCGAAAGCCGCAAGCGGCAGTGTAGCTCCAACAGCATAAGGCGAAGCCAAGCCGCTCTCCCCGCAACTGCGGTGCTGGCGGCGGAAATTCGCTCACGCGCAGGGGCGGGCCCGAGCGTCGGAATGCAACCATAGATAGCTAAATAAGCTCGAACCAACAACGGTTCGAGCGCCCCACCTTTTGGAGTCCAACACTGAGGCGGGACGGAAGAGGCGCACTCGGTCTGCTGAGGTGTCCGCTAGGCGCAGTAAATCGAATTACTCCACCCTTCCCGCTGTGGGAAACGCGGACGCGAGACCGTTCGAAGACGGTTTTGCCGCTACGGAACGTCACACGCTGGCGAGGAACGGGTCGGTGGCTTCCTCCACCTTTACTATCTGATTAATCACCGCTGAGTTTGAACAAGAGCATAACTTAGTACAATGATGGCATTTTTGATTAGGTAGTATTTGACTTCGCACTTAAAATTTTAACCTTAACGAAAGATATTTTACGTCTTTCATAATCCGGCAGCCTGCAGCAGTATGTTTCTTAGAAGTACGAACAAAAAATAAGCTCCGTTACGTTTTTTCTTTAAAGGAAAAATATTTTTTTATAAAAAAAATTTTAGAAAATAAAAAGTTTTAAAATAAAAAAATAAAAAAATAAAATTAAAATTTCAAAATTAAGAAATCAAAATTAAATAAAAATCCAAATTCAAAAATCCAAATTCAAAATTCAAAATTCAAAATTCAAAATTCAAAATTCAAAATTCAAAATAATAATAATAAAATAAATTCAATTTAATTTACTAGAATAACGACATTTAATAACTTGCGGGCATCAAGACCTAGCTGGATAGTTTAGAGGCTGTTCTAGCGGGGGTAAAAGCTTGATCAGGTTTTCGGCGGTGCGTGTTACGGCTAGCGAAATATAGCATGATAGCTAGTTTATTAGCGCTATAAACGAAGATTCTAAGCTGAAGAAAAGAAGGAAGGAAAGGCAGAGTTACGAAATGCGTGAAGATTTATAAATATCCCTATTCTGTATGTGGCAGGTGGCTAGTTCGTATGGCAGCTGTCAGTCCCATATGACGGTTACCAGCCTTACGGTTTAATTCTGATGGCGGCTGCCGTTATATTACCCTTTTTTAAAAACTTGTATACGATTAAAAAAAGTATGTAAGTTTTTGTTAATTATAGGTACCGTTTTTTCCTTATTAATCCGGTTCCTGCCTTTACGGCCTTATTGTTATCGGAATAGTTTTCGTTAATCTCGTTAGCTGCCGTTACGCATATTTATTTTTGTAAACGGACCGGTGGTTTAAGTATTTTAAAATGTTCCGTATGGAACCGTTTTACCACGATCGGTATGTTTTTAAAATTAATTACGGAATATTATATTTCGTCGGGATTATAACTTTTTTATTTAGCTTAATATTATAGCTTTTTATAACGCCCGTTAAATTTTAATTATTCGATTTATTTTATTTCGAATTTTAGTTTACCGTTAATTTTTTTAAGTAACGGTAATATTTAAATTTATTAAGGTAACGGGTTATCGTCGGCTTTACGTAATCGATCGGCGTAAAATAAGTTAATTATTTTGTAATTCGGCGGCAAATCGAAAACGAAATTATATCCGCGTTTTTTTATAATTTTAAAAAATTTTATTTACTATAAGTTTAAACGGGTAATCGGTATTTACGTTACGAAACTTTTTTTACGAAGAAAAACTTTATTACCGATTTTAAAGTTAACTAAACGACGTTTTTTGTTAACCTATACCTTTTAACGTTTTTACGTTTTTAATATAATTTTTTTTATAAACGTTTAAATGTTTTTAATTTGTTTAATAATTTTTAATACCCGTTAAATTAACTCGGTTTTTGCCTTTATTATATTTAAATTTAACGATAATGGATTCCGGATATCCTTATTTAATATAACCTTTAACGGGGTTATATTAATCGACGAATATTATAATAAGTTATACGTAAAATTTAATACCGGTATATATACGTTTTAATTATTTTGGTACTTATCGATATAAAAGCGTAAACGTTAATTTAACTTTTAATTCGTAAATTCGATAATTTTTTAGATTTGCGGGTATAAAACGTTTCCGTAACGATATTTTATACCGGTAAATTCGTTTAATTTAACCAAAAATTAAAAAATAAATTATTTTGCGTTATCGTTAATTTAAATAACGGATATTTTAAAAAAATAATATAAATATCGATAATATCGGTTAATTAAGGTTTCGGCGGTATTAATTTTTTTATTTAATAAAATTATTATAATTTTGTTAAATTTATCGATAAACGCTTATATATAATTATAACCGTAACAGTTTTTTGGCATATTTTTTCCGTTAACGGCAACGTAATTTTAAATATTATTCGAAATAGGGAAAAAGTAAAAAAGTTCCGGAATTTTATTTCGAAACGTTTTGTTTTAACGGTAATCGTAATAATTTCGAATATATTATCGGATATTTTGTTTAAGCCGGGGTTAAATATATTTCCGTATTAATATTTTAATTATTTTATTTTGGTTAAGGTATATAAATATTTTAGGTACGTAAGCTTTATAAATTAATACGGTACGAAAAAAAATACGGCCGTTAATTATTTTTTCGGGTATTATTAATTTATTATCCTTTTTGCTTAAGTTTTATATTTCGTTTTCGTAACGGATAAGGTTAATTAAGTTAATACTTTATAAAATATTTTCGATTTATACCTTAATCGGTATTTCGTTAATAATAACGATAAAAAAATTTAATTATTTTAGCGGAATTAAAATTTAAATTTTTTCCTTTTTTTTTCAGGTTTTAATTATAAGTAAATTTACCGTTTTTCGTAATAAGGTATCCGCGGTAATATTTTTTTTGCTAAGTCGATATTGGAAAATAATATCGAAATTAAAAAGGAAATCGGCTTATCGGATTTAACGCGTAAAAAAAACGTATTTATTTATAAAATATAATAAAATTTAGTAATCGGTAATAACAAAAAACTTTTATCCTTAAAATTTAAGGCAATAATATTTAAAAGTTTAAATTATAACGAACAATTTTCGGTTTTAAATAAAATACGCCCTTTTTATTAAGGTTATAATTTTCGAAAAATATTTTACGGGTTTTTATTTATTATTTTTTTATTATTATTAAATAATATTTTTAATTACGTTATAAAATACGTTTATTTCCATTTTAATCGGTCGACCCGGTCGAAAAAAGGTTAAAATTAAGGCTTCGTAAGCAAATTGTTTTATTTTTTCGAAAATCTTTTTTTATTCGGGTTTTATTATAAAAAGGATATTTTTTTTTAATAAGTAATTTAATAGTTCGGTTATGTTATTTTTATGGTAATAAAATATTCGTACGTAATTATAAAATCCTATAAATAAATAAATTACGGTACGGTTATTAAAATTTTCGAACTTTTATTTTTGGATTACCTTAATTTTGGTTAAGTCGATAAAAATATTTACGCTTATTTTTATAATAATACCGAAGTAATCCATTTTTTTAACGTTAAACCGGGATTTTCCGATATTTTTTTAAAAATTAACTTTATATAACCGGTAAATAACTTTTTTGCAATATTTTTAATATTTTTTTTTAAGGCCGGAATAAATTAATACGTTATCGGCGTAAACGTTTACGTAATAATTAAAAAATTTATACAATTAAGTATTAATAAACGATTATTATTAAATAAAGCTTATTTTTAATTCAAATAAAAATATTTTTTATTAAAACGTTTTTTAACGGGTTTTAAATATTATTAAATATTTCGATTTAATAACGACATAAAATTTATGGAACGTTTAAATAATATCGATTTTAGCAAAACGTTTAACGTTTCGGTAATTAAATATAATACCGTTAAATAAAAAGGCTGGAACAAAATAATTTTTTAAATATTAATTTTTTTAACGGTAATCGATATAAAACTAACGTTCCGATAAATAAGGTTTTGGGGCAAATAAAATTAAGGCGGCGTTTTTTCGTATATATAATTCGATAAAATCCATTTTTAATAATTTATTTACCATTTTTTTTAACGGAAAATATTAAATAAACGTTCTGTAAATAAGAGGTTTAAAGGCGGGTATCGGCCGGTTAAGTTCCAGAACTACGTTATGGCCAGGTTAGAAGTTTAGGAAGGTATTAGCTTTTTTTTTTGAAAAGAATTTTTCCAGGTGGGCAAGGGGTTTTGGTAAAAATTTCCGGATTCGTTTTACGTATTCCGGATCTTTATTTTCGGGAAAAGGGATTTTTTAACCGTTATATATCTTCCAATTTTTTAAAGCGGTTATTATTATAACGTTTAATTCTTTATTTTTAAAAGGAATAGCTTTTTAAGGTAACGGGTATTTGTTTTATCGTTCCGTACGAAGGTTTATTTTTAATTTATTTATTAACGAAGCGATAATTATATTATCCTTAATAATTTTTATAACGGAAATAGTCGGCTTAATATTATATACGTCCGGTATATTTTTTTTGTTTATTATATTTAACGGAATAATAGATACGGGTATTAAGGTAAAATCGTTTTCGGGTTTTTTTTATAAGTGTCGAAAAATTTGGTATTATTTATCGGCCTTTTTTATGGCGCGGTTGCGGCGGTGAATGTCTTTTTGAATTTTAAGATCGACGTACCCGTCCAGTAAATATCGGGTTGGGAGTTCAATCGCCGGTAAGAACTTGGCCAAAGCTGGAAGGTTATCGGGCCAGATAATACTTTTATTTTTGTAATTTAATAATAAGTTATATTTTTTTATTTAATCGAAACCGATAAAAATATCGTATTTAATATTTATAATTTAAAAAATTTAATCGGGAAAACGTTATCCGTTAATTTCGAATGTTATAATTATTTAAGCTTTTATTTAACCGACGGGTTATTTTCGGTAATTTTATAATTAAATTAATTTTTTTAACCGGATAATACGAATTTATAATCATTTTTTCGTTTACTTAACGAAAAAGGGGTTAACGAAAAGTTGGGTTTATATTTCGGTATTATAAAAAGCGGTAATACGTAAGTTAATTTTATTTACTTAAATTTACGTAATTTTAATAAAAGTTTTATATTTTTTAAGGTTATTTATTTCCGTTATTGTTAATATAAAAAAAATTATTAAGAAATTTTTTAACGGTTTTATTTTTTTTTTAATTCGTCGGAATTAAAATTAGACGAATTATTTATTGTTTTTACCGTAACGACCTTTTTTTTATCGGGATAATTATTAGCTTTATATTTTATCTTATTATAATTAAAGTACGTATTAGCTTTTTAATAAACTTTTTTTTTAGCTTCCGATAACGGCTTACCGGTATTATCCGAAGTTTTCGATTTGCCGGGATTATTATTTAAATAAGGTTTTTTATTTTTATTTTTCGGTTTTTTAAGGTTGTATAATCGGGGTTTACGTTTTTATTAATACTTTTTATAAGCGAATTAATTATTATAAGTAATTATAATAACGCGGTTACAAAATTTTTCGTAAATAACGTCGGAATTATGGTTATTTTTAAAAAGGCGTAGGTTAAGATTTAGGGGAATATGTTTTTATAAAATTTGCTTCCATTCGTTTTCGGTAATTCTGGCTTTCCGAACGAAACCGTTAAACTTAAAAATAAAGTCGTAAATATTTTAATTTTTACCGGGCTTAAAAATAAAGGTACGGAAAATTTTTCTGGCGGCGGAAGTTTAATTCGGGTTATAATACGATAATTCCAGTATTTAAATTATTTCGGTTACGTAAAAAAAAAATCGCGTAATCGATCGGTAACGAATTTTAATTATTTATTCGGCCTTTTTTTTTAAAAGGTTTATTAAGTAAATTATACGAATTTTTTTATTCCGAAAGGTCGGTTTATTTATTTCGAATTTGTTTACGACCTTACGGATTTAGGCGTTAAATTTAATCTTGTTACCGTTAAACTTGGCTGGGTCGTTAACGTAAGTTTTTTTTTTTCGGTTATAATTAAGATTTGCGTTATTAATTCCTGCAAACTTACGGAAAGCGGGTTATATTGTTATATTAATAAGGCAAAACGTGTTAATATTACCGAAAGCGTTATTAATAATGTTTTCTTGGCGAGGGCGGTCGGCGTCGTCGGAAGGAGTAAGGGAATAATGGCTTTGTCTGGCCTAAAAGCGAGCAACTTCGTCGCGGAATTTTTAGAATTCTCCCTGGACATCCTGGTTATCGTTAGCCATTTCGTCGATTAGCTGCCTATCGGGGTTGGTTTCTAAGTGGTTATGGTTTTAATTTTAATCTTGGTTTTAATTTTGATCTGATAAACTTTTTGTCTTTACGGATTCGGTTTCGTTTTACGGCGCGTTATTTTCCGTATTCTGGTTTAGGTTTTAGGAAGGTATTTCATTTTTTGCACTTTTAATTCTACCTTTAATTAATCTAAATCGCTTTAAACGTTAACTAACTGATAGGTAATCTTTTTTAACAGATATCTAGTTTTAATATTAATTAATTTAAGTTTTAATTTTAAATTTAATTTAAAACGCGTTATTTTTCGTCGTTACGTGTTGATGTAAAAAAGGTATAATGCCTTTTTTTATTAATCGTTAGGCCAGCGAGGAAGGGAATAAGCTTAAAATAGTGTTACGGCCAGCGAAATATAGCATGATAGCTAGTTTATTGGCGCTATGAACGAAGATTTTAAGTTAAAGAAAAGAAGGAAGGAAAGGTAGAGTTGCGAAGTACGTAAAAATCTACAAATGTCCCTATTCTGTGTATGGCAGGTGGCTAGTTCGTGTGGCAGCTGTCAGTCCTATGTGACGGTTGCCAGCCTCACGGTTTGATCCTGGTGGCGGCTGCCGTCACAGTACGAGGACTGACGTCCGCCGGATCGCGAAACATTTTGCTTAGCTTCTTCAGGGCGACATGCTTCTTGAAGTGGTCCGCAGGAGACGAGTACTCGATCCGATAACGGGACAGATGGTGGAGGAATACCCTCAGCGCATTGTTCGCTTGGTTATCGATCCAGTCGAAGTTGGCACCGAGCTTCCGCAACAGCAGAAGTGTGTCTGTAGAAATCAATGGTGTCTCAGCGAGAATCTCGACGCTGACAGCGACTTTGGGTTGCATGGCCTTGGGGTGGTCCCCGAAGAGTGTTCTGGTGAGGCTCGAAAGCCCCCTGAACGAAAACAACGAGATGCTGCGGGGCCGCTGGAGCCTTCCAAGGCCACGTTGAAGGGATGACGCACTTCGTTGTTGAGGATCCTGGACGAGGACCTGCGTCATCATGAGGTGTGTGAGCATCCGTCCGTGGGCCGCCAGACGCTGATGGTACTGCTCGATGATGTGATATAGTAGTCTTTGGAACACCAATGCCTCAATGACAGACGGAAGAGACCTCTGTACGTCTTTCTGCCTATCGAGGATCACCGTCATGATGACGGAGCCTTCGATGGGGTATTGGAAAAAATAAACCGACCTGGCCTTGGTTGCAGCGTCGGCGCTTTGGGAGAGGACTTCGTCCAGGGGGCGGCGGATACTCGGGCCGGCAAATGAATCGCTCAGGGAACTAGGGAAATATACAGACCGACTTAGATCGGCGCAAGCCCACTTCAGTGCGCGAAGAAATAACTTGTCGTTTTCCGACATGCGACCCGAGGTTTGAGAATTTGTGCGTAAAGCACTGCAATGAAGACTAGCGCATTGTTGTCATCCACAAATCAATCCTGAAAAGCGATCTTGAGCCGGGTCTCGTAGGCTTGCTTGTTTTCGCTATATGACACAAGAGGGAGGGCTGCGACGACGCGGTTCCCGTAGACGGTAGCCTGGTCTTTGACAAGAACCGAGGCGCAAGCGTCGCAGCACATGAACGACAGGATGTCTGTCTCAGCGAAGTTCCCCGTGGCCAGCGGGAAGGCAACCTTGGAACTGCTCTGCGGAAGGGGAAAGCCAGGCGTAGCAACCTAACTCGGCGGCTCCCGAAGAAGCAACGCCAGTACGGTATCTGATTCAGAACACAGCGTGCAGGTCCCCGTAAACTCGCTCTTCTCCGCTATCGGCCTGACAAACCCCGGTGTGAAGAGTAGCTTGCGCGTCGTCTCATCAGCCGAGTCCGAATCGGAGATCTCGCTAAATGTATCAGACCACGCGCTGAGCGAGAGAGCAGTAGTCGGTTTCGTGTCTAATCTTCTTATAATGGTAGTAACGCTCGCCTGACGGCTTGATGACGTATTCGAAACTCGACTGATCATTTTCGAGAGACGAGCGAAGTTGGTCCGGTGGGACTCCCTCAGGCTCTCTTGGAGGCGCCGCATTGCTTGATCCTCGACAGCCGGCGCCGCCGATGGACTATGGAGTGTCGCGGTGATTTGTGCTAATGAGCCCCGAGCCCGGTCTTCAGCATCCTCCCGCTCCACGCCCGCGAAACCGTCGATGTCGATCTCCTGTTTAATGGCCCATGTACGAAGTTGTTCGGACAAACCTCGCGTCTGAGCGGCCAATAAAAGCGTTCGGATATGTCCATTACTTTCCAGAATCGAACTTATGACTAATTCGTCCCGCAGTTTCCCGCTGAGCAGATCATCCAGATTGATGACGAGGCAGTCGTCAAGAGCGACTTCTCCCCGGCCATACTTCCGCGGCCGCGGAACTCGAACGCACTCCAGGTCCTTGAGCTCAATTTGAGGGAGCTGCTCCCAGGTTGTACTGCCATCAAGGGTCGGCTGCACGCAGCTATTACGCTCAAGAATTTCCATGAATGACCCTTTGCATTGTAGTAGGTACACGTTGCCTGTTGCGACGTCCTCGAACAGAAACAGGCAGTTTGGTACAACTGCGAAGAGCGCGACGCCAACTGATACGTCACACATGGACGGAAGCCCGGCCAGACTTCCAAATACCATGATCGCCACAGATATCCCATGCAGCTGCTATTGTGGGATTTGCTGGGCAGGTTGGTGGACACAGGTCTCAGGTATTTGGCCGTCAGTCAGTAAAAACCACAAGGAAGAATTCTGTATCGTGGAGAGACTATCGCGGTCCTGCAACAACGCTGAAGGATTCGCCCCACCGTATGACGACAGCCCCAGGAGGTCAACGAGGGATCTAGTATACTGAGCTTCGGAGCTTCATGGGAGTATTTGAGTGGAGAGCTGCGCCTCCCGACCTAAGCTGGCGCAAATAGTAGTGACGGCAGCTTTCTCGCGCTGCAAAGTTAAGCCTAGAGTGCTTCTAGACGTATCGACCGCCAACGACACTTTGCAGTCCTTGAGCGAGATGTGATTCTCATCCTGACCTTGGGATAGAGGGTTAGGATCGCTATCCGAGCCCACGTCATCTTGTTGCATTGACCTTTGATGCTCTATAGTTTCCACGTTTGTTTCCGTTCCCTGGAGAACTGATCTGCCATCAGAGGCGCCTGCTGAGGATATGTCTGTCTCTCAAAGTTCCCATTTGCACGACGCTTTGTCAAACTGCCAGTGAGGTTCCGCCAAATGCCAAGAGGTCAGGGACCTGAGACTTAACTCGTTCTGACAGCTCTCGACCGAGGGGCTGTATTTAACAGTCACAGAGATGGAATCACGGTACCTCAAGGTAGTCATTAGGCGGTAACCATTTACCAATAGACCGCGGCGTTTGCGGCTGTGCAAATCTGCCTGAGGCGGCCTGTCCTAACCAGCCCCGTATAAACACAGAAACCCGCATTGTCAACGCTTCGAATCAAAGTGTCCGGACCCACTTATACATCTCTCGGCACTCCTCTTTTTCCTGCCACAACCACTTCTATATCATGTTTATGACCTATCTCCTTTACTGTCACCTAAATCATAACTTGAGTCGCGAGCAAATTTCAGGCCGCCTTTTGACCAAATCCGGGTTCTGGTGACAGTTATAACCAAAGTTGAGCACGTCGATTCAAGCGTGTTATAGGGAGTCTGGTATGGTTTTCAAGATAATCAAAGCCATTTGCCATTTTCTCGTCAGAATTAAATACCGCTTATGCAGACGGCTCGAAAACCGCTTCAAGGATCCTCGCGGTTCTCGCTCTACTCAGGCAGAGCCCGAGGCAGGGCAAAAGCATAACAGTAGCGCTCTGGCCAGGAGGCTCTGCCCTTCATGCTCACGTTTGAGACTCTTGGAAATCGACACCGGCAAGACTCTCTACTTCAGCGCCGTCAGTCTGCCCAATCAGCTCGGCTGCAACCTCTGCGATTTGTTTCGCCGCCTATATGCTGAGCATCTGGAGTTCTTACTGGGACCTACTTTTGCGGAACAGCCCAACACTATTCGGCAGAAAACGTCTCTTACACACGCCATCCGCGTCGATATCCTGGACAGGGCTCACAACGTGCCCGAACAGCATCAACTGTACGATGTCCTCGTCTTCAATGCCCGTATCAGTGATACCTGGTATGGCAACCCTGTAAATAAGGGGCTCTTTTTCCGAGACCTACATTCCATAGATTCTAACTCCCACGAACCGCCGACTACGCAGGCATGGGATGAAGAGGCTGCGCAACCGCACGGCGTGCTCTCCAAATGGGCCAGCCTGGTGCAGGCGCGACTATGGCTTCACGAGTGCGTTTACAAGCATCCGGATTGCCAGTCCATCGTGTCAGGAACAGCGGAGACCGGGGGGTTGCATGCCACCACACGGTTTATTGACGTTCGGCTGCGGCGGCTAGTACAGCTGGGCGAAATCTTCTCCGCCGCGCCCCTCGAGTTCGTCGCTCTAAGCTACGTCTGGGGAAACGACTACCAGCTGCGAACCCTGTCCGGAAAGCTAGCTGCATTCAGAGTGCAACTCCCGGGGAGTGACGCGGGGCCCGACGAGAGGCTCCCGAAGACCATTGAGGATGCGATGTTGGTGACTCGGGCGCTGGGATACCGATTTCTCTGGGTTGATGCATTGTGCATCGTCCAGGATTCCAGCCAGGATCTCACTCTCCAGCTGACACAAATGGACATGATATACGGACTAGCAGTCGTGGCAATAGCTGCGCGCGGCAGTTGCTCCTCCGATAGTGGCCTGCTGGGCATATCCGCACCTCGCGGCTACGCTGGTGGATCGGATGCCGAATTGGTCGTGAATGATGAAGTGAGCGTAGGTCTCTGGGACCTGGGGCATTCCATTGGCGAGGAATACGAGGAAAAGAACGGGAAGCTCGCCGATCCACGATACTACATGTGGCGCGGTTGGACGTTTCAGGAGCAGATCTTATCAACGCGTATCCTCGAGTTCAACTTGGAGCGCATTGTGTTCTGGTGCGGAAGGAGAAAGTCTTGCCCAGAGCGTGGTTTTCCGCAATTCGCAAACACGGATATGCATAATCCACACCACTTTCGGCACGCCGTACGGAAGTACCAGAGGCATGAAAAGCTTTTCCCGGACTGCATTTCTCCCGATGACGTGGTGGACGACAAGTGGCTCCTGGAAAGGTGGAACACCATGCGTGAGGCTTACTCGACGCGTTCCCTGACTTTTCATGTCGACAGGAGGCGGGCCATCCTAGGGACGGCCAAAGCGCTAAACAACATCATGGGTGGTGGAATTGACCGTGATGGAATGACGAGAAGCAATCTCCACGCGGAAGTGATGTGGTTCTTGGATCTGAAAACGCACGGAAGGCAAACGTCGATGCATTTTTCTGCTGACCGGGCCACGGAAGGGCTATTTCCTTCGTGGTCATGGCTGAACATGTGGCCAGTTACGTGGCCAGCGACTTGCGAGCCTCTCGCGGGAGTGTCTATCCGTATCCTGGACGACGCAGAAAGCGCAAGCAGCTCCGCCCTGGAAATCGAAGCGCCGATGCTCGAACTGAGGCTCGTCGAGAATTCTAGCTGCGCAAAGAACCTCGCCTACCCGGACGGGAGTTTAGCAAATATAAAACTACGACTTGATTCGTCGCCGGAAACGGGATTGGACATCGTCTGCGTCCCTATCGCTCGCGCAATTACCATTATGTGGTGGGAGCGGGAATTATTACTTCTCCGCTACGAAGGGCAGCGCTACACTCGTGTTGGCATTGGAAGCCTCCCTGAACATGACGCTGAGGTCTTTGACTCATATATGAGGTCGGAAAAGGCTCAAAGCAAACGAATATTATGTCTTTAAATGATGACCATAAAGTTAACGCTTGTTGTATAGGCGAGCTGGCTATCTCTTCAGACGCTCGGTGATATCTCGGTAGGATCAGGCAGACCAGTGACGTCTGTCGGGTACCAGAATCTCGGGGCAGAAAGTACGGCTGGCATAGAATTGTCGTAACCATTCTTAACACAGGCTTCCGATCCTAGTTAACCCAACTCCGCACAAAGCTTACAGCTGCTGACTGGCATCCCATTTCCTCTAACCAGGTCAATTTCGGTGAAAGTAAATGACTTATTAGGACCGGGGCATTATGCAACAGCCAAGGAGGTGGAGACTAACCCCTGACTTTGTCGTATGCCCTAACTGGTCATATATTGCGTTAGGTGCATAGCTGTATTTATTGTAGTCGTTTATGCAGATTCAGAAGGTCCTGCAATGACCCACCTAAGTAACTATGCATTTACAGGGATTACAGGATCACTTTACGCGAAAACCGCTCGACATCTCCCTAATAGAGTGGAGAATCACGGCGTCGTTCCCGCGACGCGTTTCGCAGCCACAAAAGAAATTGGTGATGAACATGCCGTCCGCCGTCATGTAGAGGCGTCAAACATCCACCCATACGGATTCAACTGAACTATATTGGCTAGATACACCCATATCATTCACAAGGACTTTCCTCCATCCCATAGTTTTGAGCCAATTGATACTTAGGTACAGGATTTGATAGCTTAGCTGGCTCACTCCTACCAGCACCACCACCACTGTCACTGACACCATTATGGCCTTAAAGCGCAAGCGCTCGGAGTCGGAATTCTCCGTCGCCTCGTCGAGCGTCTTCAGTTCACCACCGCGTCCCTTCTCATCAGCAATGGACATGTGCTTCACCTCGCCATCGCCGACGCGGCCCCAGTCGCGGAGCATAGCGCCGCCGCACCTGCCCAGCCGCACGCTGAAGCGCTTCCGCGACAGCCGGCCCTCCGACGAGCTCATCCACCGTAAGTTCTAGGAAGCGGTCAACCCGCCCGCAAAGAAACACCTCGTGGTTTCATTTCTGGACTTGCTTCTCACGCCGCCCCCCTCGCAGGACGGACTCTGAACATGCTGTACTCGGCGGCCCAGAAGCAAAAACAACAGCAGCAGCAGCAATGGCCCGAGGAAGCGACGACTCAGGTCCAGGCGCAGCCTGAGACCCCCCGCGATAGCGGGAGCGGGAGTGGGAGCGGACAGCAGACGTCACTGCACAGCTTCTGGAAGCTACCCCCGACCTCGGCTGCCGCGAGTAACGCGTCGCCGCCGCCGGTGGACCGTGCGATCTACGCGCCGACCAGCTGCGAGGACTGCGGACAGACTCTCGGCGGCGAGGACGGCGGCGGGGACTCGATGGACATCGACGGCCTGGATAGCGGGGAGCAGACGAGCTGCCGTGCGTGCGGGAAGCACGTGTGCTCACATTGCTCGATCACGAACCTGGGTGAGCAGAGGCGGTGTCTGAAGTGCGCCGGCAAGAAGGTTGGGGCTGGGGTAGCGGGCCTCGGGTGGACTGCTTCTGGTGTCGGCCAGGGTTTATGGGTTGGCGCTTGTAAGTGAGCGACGTGGTTTGGGGTTGCGGTTTGGAATTGCGTACTGTCAGTGATGCTACGTTGAGCCAATAGCGTGGATTCGTCAGTAGGTTGGAAGATATCCTTCTTTTCGGCTTACAGGCGTTTGGGCGGAGTTCGTACTGGCTTGGGGTAGGATAGGAATCTACTGTGCAGCTACACCATGATATTAGGGGTTATCTACAGTCGTATAGACATAGGAATACTGAGAATTCCTGCTTCACTACATCAAGTGTTCTTCAATTGGCCATTCTCACGCAGTGCAGGGTGCTAGGGCCGTAAGGGGGAGCACTGTGGATGTATTGAAAGACATCTTTGTGCAATTTATTAGCCATATTAAATTCCATCGTGTGTGTCCAAGGGCGCCCTAGTGACAGAGACCCCTATATCTGCCACCTGAGATCATACTTCTTATATTATTCACGTCAAGTTGATGAGGACGAGAAGGCGGGCAGTTGCAGTTGAAATCGCAAGGCCTCAAGGACCCTCAACAAGGCGTAGTGGAGATGCCGTCCTTGTGCGTGTTAATTGGTTGCATTAGGTAATTATAGTACGAAGTGTCTCGTTCCAGTAGGTACGAAGCACATACTTAATTGCATAAATTGGAGGAACGCGGGGCACTTTCTAGGTCTCCAAGATATACAATACCATCAAGATAGTGTAGCTCCCCCACCTCTTCCCTATCGTACTTTCTGCCAACCGTCCGTGCTTCATCGTCAAGAGTTGTACTTCTGTTTTCGCATGATTCGAAGTCCCCCCAGTCACTTCCGTGGTCCGAACTTAGCGCATAGAAACTTATCCAAAAAATGAAGCAAAGAGGTACCCGAGAAGCCAGCCATGCGTATAGCTGGTACGACGGTGACCCCACCTCTCTCTCTCGCCAGCTAGATAGCTTCCTGGAAGAGGTCCCGGACACTATCAACAACAGCAGCCTGCCAATCCCCGGAGCGAAAGTCGTCATTGCGCCGTAAGTGATATACAGGGCGACCTATTTGCAGTGCCATTGTTAGTGTCGCGATTGCGATGACGCTGACTTGCCAACTTCACAAGTCATGCAGGCTATTCCTACTCTGGGCCATGCGCAGCCTGGGCATACAAATGCCTCGACCTGAGCAAGGTTAAGCGAATCTTCGTCCTCGGCCCCTCACACACATACTACCTCTCTGGGTGTGCCCTGACCAAGTTCGCGAAATATGAGACGCCCTTTGGTGACCTGACCGTGGATGAGGCCGTCATTCAAGAGCTGCGGGACACAGGCAAGTTCCAGGATATCCTGTCGGGCTCCGACGTCAACGAGCACTCGCTGGAGATGCACCTGCCATACATTTACAAACGGATCACACAGACCTTTTCTTCCGAGTCCGAATATCCAACAATTGTCCCTATCCTCGTTGGCGACAACAATGGCCCCGAGGAGAAAGAGTTTGGAGAGCTACTGGCGCCATATCTAAAAGACCCGGAAAACGCCTTTGTCGTCAGCTCCGACTTCTGCCACTGGGGATCGAGGTTCAGTTACACTGCCTATGCTCCGGAGGGCAACGTGCAGCAGATACAATCGCTCACCCGACGAACAGCCAGGCCGACGAACCCCCCGATCCACGAGAGCATCAAGCAGATAGACCACCTGGCTATGGATGCCGTCGAGTCGGGCGACCACGACTCGTTCGTCGACAACCTCAAACACACGAAGAACACGGTGTGCGGGAGACATCCCATCGGTGTGATGATGGCCGCGCTGGAAGTTCTGGCGAAGGAGGGAGCCGAGGATGGCAAGTACCGCTTCAAGTTTGTGCAATACCAGCGAAGCAGCCTGGTTGAGGATGCCAGCGATTCGAGCGTGAGCTACGCGTCTGCTTACGCCATCGTTTAAGATGGCGACGGTAAGAGCCGAGGGGCTGTGAATGGATGAGACCATGCTCGCAGACCCCGTTAGACAGACTAATAGTGGCGCATGGGAAGACTGTGCAGACTACCGTAGTGGTTCTAGAAAAGAAAAGGTTCCGGGTGATTTGACGTCGTTATCATTGTACTGAGAGCGGAGCGTAAGAGGGCCCTAGTCTGCCTACGCGCAAGAGTCGGCAGCAATCACCACGCGCTTCCCTGCGCAAGAAAGCAGCCCAAGTGTAGCTTCATCCAATTTAATCCGGCTCAATGGTCATACAGGATCCGTCGTCTCCGAGCCGTATAGTTAAATCACATCCTGCGTGGTCTCAAGGCCCGTACACGCCGAGTCATGATGCCACCCTCGTCGAGGGGTATGATTCCTCGAATCCGCTCCGCGGGTCTCCCCCAGCTCCGTGTGGAATTTCTTTCCCCCTTTTTGGCTACTTTGCACTCTTTCTCTTCACTCGCTTCAGCGCTGCCGCCGTCGGCTGGCTTTTCCGACTCTAACTTTCCATCCTCGCCGGCTGCCCGCAGCTCACCGTCGTCGTCGCCGTCGTCATCGTTTGAAAGTAGCTCCCTAGGCAGTATGTGGTTCCCTGCTTCTAAAGCTGAATAATACGCGCGTGTTGATCCGTTTCCCAAACCCCTACCTACCTATCTGTATGGTCCGTACGAGATCTGGCAATACTTTCAAGCTCTAGAAGCCCTCGGTGACCTAACCAACCTGACCCAACCAACAGCTGGGCCGACCTGACGTGACCGACGACTTAAAGAAAAGAAGGGAAAACAGAAGAAAAAACCCCGAAAAAATGAAGGAGAAAGAACGAGAGGGCCATTCCCCTGAGTGGGCCGCCGTGCGAAAGAGCCGCGTCACCGTACGGATTCGGGCCCCTAAAACGAGGGATGGCCTCATTCGAGCTCTCTGACCTTATGATAAGCATAGGGCTCATCCATCTCCTCCAGCCCAGCGCGGGAAATTCTGGTTTGGAGCGAAGGTCCTTCATGTCTAGGTACCACAAGCGTGTAAGGCCGACTTCCGCGGTGCATCCTGCCAGCCACAATGCAGATGCGGCCGCTTTTAGGATCCTTGGAAGTTGGTGGAGCTGATGATTCGGGACTTGTCCCCACGTGCTAGCCAAGGGGGACTGGACGGTAAGTAAGTTAGACGGGCAGGTAGATACTCCGTGAGCTTCGCCTTCTTCGTATCCGATAAGCGCTACTTCGCCTGTAGGATTTGCACCGCTGCATTCGGCGACATCCTCAGTGAGCTGGGCAAAGGAGCTTAAGAAATCGTCAACTTCGGAAGGCTTCTCAGTTTGACTTTGGTCAGTCTGTTATTGCATCGTAGATCCCTCTCAGCCGCCCATGTACCGCCTAGCTGAAACGGGTTGAAATGCGCCGATCCATCATCTTAGCACTTTGGACCCGCCTGTAGGCACTTGATACAGTTTTCCTACAGCAACGCCTTTCCTCTCCGGGAGGTCTGTTACAGCAACCACTGTTCGGAGACCAATACATTGGAAACACTCGGAGTTTGGTGTCCTATGCGTCGAGAACCACCTGATGCCGCGGACGTAGCCGTGCTACTATGAAGTTGACGATTCACGTGGCAACACTTTTAAGGCATATGTAGCTCTCTATCTGTAGGACTTGCGCATGCTGTGAGCAAATCACTGGCGCAAGTTGAATGTAAGTAATCACCAAATATAGAAACGATTCGCAAAAGAGGGATCGAATCTTCTCCTTGCCTTCTACCTGGAAGTGTCTTTGTGACGCTAGCGAAGGGCTACAGTACACGGCCACTACCTTAAGACCATTGGCCAATGAACTGCCCTTTTGTGGCAATGCTTGGCTAAATGAGCTGCTACTGTATGTACTATGTAACTTAGGGGTGCAAACTACGTGTAAATTTCCCAGACCATTTTCTCGGATTTCAAGCCCTCAACTCCCCCCTGATCACAATCATTGAACCGCGCAACCTCCCATCTCCTTACTTTATCAATATCGTTTCGCCTGCGTTTTGCTGTGCCCCTGCGAGCTTGTTTTGTGTTTCTAAAAGCCGTGAGAATTACTGCATCACATTCTATCTTTTTAGTTTCCTTGATTTTGGCCATCTTCAGCATTACATTAATTGGGAGAAACCACGCTGCCTCTACCTCTCCGGATAAGTCAAAATGAGCGTAAGTATTTCATCCCCCCGAGGACTTTTTCATGATTCACTTGTGCAGTTGCTGCTTTTCTATGAACGGACTATTTTCTGATATCTAACTTCTTGTTGTTCTCGTCTTCATCTATTTATGGCATCGATATACCGTTGAAGGACTTGATACTAATGTAATGGCACAGTACGGGTTGGTTGTCCCTTCCCTCGCGCGATTCACTCCCAAGCGCTACGACTGCATTATTGAGTGTCGATAGACACTGACGTTGGATCCTTCTAGATACGGTGGACAGCAAAACCCCTACGATCAACGAGGTGGCCCTGGCGGCAATGGCTATTACGATCCCGTTGCGGGCAATGGGGGCGGTAACCCGTACGCTGCTGCAGGTGGGAATTCATACAATCGAAACGACTATGGCTGTAGGTACCTATTTCGAGACGGTCAGCGCACGACTGGGAGACTGACTCCCTATAGCGAACAGTGTCGAGTTGGAGCCGCTAACCCAGAATGTCGGCTCGTTAAATTCGGGAAACCCGAATTCCATCCTGAACGAGATCGCCGATATCAATAAAGGGATCGAGACCATTGAGCGGAATCTTCAGCAGCTACAGACGCTTCAACAGAGATCACTAGACGACATCGAT
This sequence comes from Monosporascus sp. CRB-9-2, assembly GCA_004155915.1. Lineage (NCBI taxonomy): Eukaryota > Fungi > Ascomycota > Sordariomycetes > Xylariales > Monosporascus > Monosporascus sp. CRB-9-2. Next base: position 32,099 of record QJOA01000393.1, read on the forward strand.
ACCTCGTCTTCAAATAATACGAAGCGCCAACTGGACGCTCTTACTAGCCAGACTATGGCTGAGTACAGGACTCTAACTGACCGTGTCCGGACAATCAAGAGCAACCCCGAGAGCCAGAGTAGATTTGCTGCTCAAGTAAAGCGGGTAGATGGGCGACTGAAAGACGCAATGCATGGCTACCGGCAAGTCGAGTCTACATTCCGTCAGAAGACGGAGGAGCAGGTGGCCCGCCAATATCGCATTGTGCGACCGGACGCTTCCGAGGAAGAGGTGCGAGCCGCAGTAGAGGACCAGTCTGGCGGCCAAATCTTCCAGCAAGCTCTAATGCAAAGCAACCGGCGCGGGCAAGCGCAGGCCGTCCTGAACGCCGTCCAGGATCGCCATGCCCAACTGGAGAAGATCCAGCAGCAGCTCGAGGAGCTTGCGCAGATGTTCCAGGACCTGGATACCCTTGTCGTGCAACAGGAAGCCGCGGTAGTGAATATTGAGACGAAGGCTACAGAAGTAGTTGATAACGTCGACAAAGGTAATATGGAGATCGGCGTTGCGGTGGAGACGGCCCGATCCACGCGTAGGAAGAAGTGGATGTGTCTCGGTATTTCTAGTACGTCCGCATTGATATTCGCGACAAACTCGTACCCTCTGCTAATGCGTGCCGACCAGTCATCATCATCGCCATCATCGCTATCATCGTTGCCGTCGTCGTGTTGCACAATCAGCCCAACAGCAACAGCAACAGCAACAGCAACACCTAGGCCTTTTAACCTGGCAAAAAGCGTGTGGTAGAGGACGTTTTCCCTCGTCGCTACGCGACACACGTCAACCTCCCAGCCGCGAATGGCATCCTGTTGCGCCCGCTTCTCACACATTCGAGACCACGCCCCAGGCGATTTATAAGCCAAGGCTAAAAGTGAAGAAACGAAGACATCCCGGTTCCGGGCGAAGCGTCGTTTTCGGGGAGCACTCTACTATTCGAAACATGAGGGTCTTTGCCCTGAACCTAGTAGTTGGAAGCCTGGTCAATTGCGGCTCCTTGGGTAGAGCCTTGCATAGAGATTAGGGATGCTGGTGTCCGCCGGCTGCATTGTGGCGGATGACTCGCAAAATCCTGGTAGACCATCCAAAAGTTTCGATACCCACCTGCATTCGGCGTGCGATTTCCATTCGAGTTCGCTTCGTATCGTTTACACCGCTGTTCTCCGATATACACCTTTAACTCGGTATTCGTGGTGTATACCCAGCATAACAAACCACCGCTTTTCTTTCACTGTGATTAGCCTTGCTGGATTTCGACTTATATCGGTTCGCATGAGGGTTGGGCATTTACTCACGGGGCTTGTTAAAACTTTGGAGTTCGTAGAGATCTGAGGGCGATAGGTCGCGGGATAGGGGGAACATCGCCTCCCGTCAAAACTTGGCATTCCTTTATACTACCTCTTCTGATTGTATGTTGGGGCCGGAGCGCCAGGTTTGCAGATGGAGTTCAATGTCATATTTCTGGCGGATTAATGAACTTGTTTGAGTATATGGTTCGACCCCGTGATTTGATTTGGGCTTGCCTTCTGTCGGCTGTGGACTTCCGTTTTGCACGGCTAGGTACATAATCCGTGCAGATCACCGATCGGATTCGTAGATCGGTAAGGTTTCCGTCTCAGGTGGTGTCAACTGCACTAGGAGGTAGATCTAGAAAACCGATAGCATGAATCGACAACTAGCCCTGACATGCTGTGGCTTTGTCCATGAGAAAAAGACCGGCTCCTAGGAATCGCATTAGATGCTAACTACCTAAGTAGCTGGTGTTTCCACGCCACGGAAGCCTTAAATCCAGCTCTCCGCATGTCTTCAGAAACCTTTACCATCAGCTTCGCTGCCGAGCGCCGCCGCTTTCGTCGGCCTCCTGCTAAAGGAGACATGACGAACAAAGCCTGGCTTGGTGCTTGATCCCCCTCCCGTAGAGCATGCCCTTGGCAAGGGCTGGTCGTCCAGCCAGGTGGATGGATAGCAGAGGGCGTTATGATATCCTACGCACGTTTCCAGCGTAACTGGTTTTACCATTCTGCCCAGCTACGGTTGACCTCATCGTACCGTAGATGGCGCCGTTAACCCCCCTTCTTGCTGTCCCACCACCGCTGCGTATCACAGTCAGGGGGTAGGGCGTGGGACACGCCGACGTTAGACGGCTCAGCGGCGCAAACGCGGCGTTGTGCTATCCCTTTTAAGGCGGGATTATCCCTTTTAAGGAGGGATGGAAGGACCCGTCTGATCGACCGCTATCGTTCAGCTCGCTGAACTCTAGCTACTAGAGGACGGGTGCTGCCTGTCTCTTATTTAGTGGCAGGTCGGCAAATGCTGTCCAGGCAGTGCCGGTAATCTCATGCCTACCTACCTACTTGCCAAGTTTAATGGTCATCTTGTAGGTATCGCTTCTTGCGACTTTATTTTTGAATTGGGAATCTCGTTTTCGATGCCGCCGGCTTCAAAGAACACAGCGCCTGAGATGCCAAGCCCCGTGCGCGAACGCACGTATATACACGGTGAGACTCTCCCGTTGGCTATACTCCGGGACCGTACCATATGGGGAGGGGAGCCGCCCTCGCCCAATAGCAATGTTTTTCAAACGCAGGCAAGCAGTGGATCAACTCCGCTTCCTCATAATCGAGTTACCAGGATCAGAGTATGATGTGAGCACTACCGCAGTCCTGTTTCTATTTTGAGCAGCAAATCATACTCCATTGGGAACTCAAAACCTGAATCACAACGCTCTTAAGGGCTTAGAGCTTATTGTAACCTTTACGTCGATGACCCACAAAACAGTAGGCCAATGATTATTCACCTCGAGATGGCAAATAATAGGACAATGATCGCTGCGACCTACCGCCGGTTCGTCAAAAGCTACATCCAACCCGACCCTGTCTTCCCCGGGGGCAACGGCTAAGGATTTATCGGGAAAAATACTTTTCAAAACGGGCATGGCGCGGTCGAGCCGGCGTAGATTAAGTTTAAACTAGCAAATTCTAGAATTAATAGCGTTGGGATTCGAGCACTTAGTAACCCAATCAAGCACCCCCGAAACATTCAACAATACTACTAAGTATGAAGCGTAAGTTAAACTACCCAGTTGGGCGGTATTCGCGCTTGTTTGTACGATACATATGTGCAATCACTGAATGTACTTGAAGACAGCCTACTTGATCTCGGCCTCTCACCAGGTATCTGCCTAGTAGTACTTGCAAATGCGCTGCCACTTCGTACATGCGCAGCAACGTCCGCGCGACGTAGCCCGACATGTACCTTATAATACCAACATCACCGGACGTAATGACCCAGTGTGGAAGGAGGGTTCCACGGCGTCGGAGCTGCTGTCATTCGTGGGACAGCCCAGCAGGGAAAAAAGGGTTTATGTGACAACCAACACAAACCACCGGCAGCAGGCTTCCCCATCCCCAGCCCTACTCTCCGGGTCCCCCACTTTTGCCCTCCTCAGCTGCTACCCTCCTCTGCCAATGCCATCGCTCTAGATTGCGGGTTGTGATAAGTAATCGCTCGATCTCGTGTGAAGGAAGGAACGGTGGTGGGGAAGGAATCGTTGCCAGGCCTTACGTACTCGTGCTTGGCGAGTGTTCAGCCCCCCCAGGCTAACAAAACCACGATCTCTACTTCGTATCGTGAGAGCTTATACATATCTCGGCTTACCTCGAGAGGGGCACCCTTGCGCCACCGAGCCCAGCCCCGGGCTTGGGTACTTGTGCCGTAAGCCAGCAAATTAGCCAGCAAGCAAGCAAGCAAAGCAGGCAAGCAAAGCAGTCGATCGATCAATTCATCCATCTTATGAATGTGTGTTGTTGGTAGTGGTGCCAGCCAGTAATTGCCCCCTCCCCCCCGGTAACGTAGCGAGTGCCCACCCAAACGCACCTAGCTCGGTCGCTTGATTGCCCTCCCTTGCCTTCTCCGGCCGGGTGGTCCTGACCTTTCTCATTTCTTTCCCGCCAGCAAACCCTTCCCGAACCCGCATGCTTTTTCCCGCGCGGCCGCCGCCTCAAACCTGAAACCCCTTTTGATGAGGTTCCGGTGCCATTGGTAGCTGCTGGTAGTGTAATAACTCAAATCCGCCATGAGGAAGTTACAACTCTTTTTTACGGCCGCGGCGGCCCTGCTATCGTCGGCCGCTGCCCAGGAAACGTCCGAGGCGACGTCCATAACGTCGTCGGTTTCGACTAGGTCGGCGACTAGGACGACTAGTTCATCGGCGTCGTACACATCGGCGTCGTCCACCTCGTCGCGGACGGGCACCGCGACCCATACCGTCAGTGTCGGCCTCGACCACAAATACGTCCCCGACACGATAGAAGCAGAAGTGGGCGACATCATCAGTCAGTAGCAAGCGCATTCCCCTTATTTTCTTTTTCGGGGATTCGTGATTAGCAACAACTTTCATTGACTCGCGGGTTGGCTAACCAATGTGTCTGCAGACTTCAGGTTCTACGGGGCGAACCACTCGGTCGTGAAGGCTGAATTCGGCCAGCCGTGTGTACCGTACGATATGATCCACCCCGGCGAGGAGAGCTGTAAGTGAATTTCTTGAAGTTTTACCTCTTTCTCCCGTGACACCTTCCTCGCAACCTCTAGTCGCCTAGCGTCACGATATCTGGGGACGGCTAGCACCCAGAATCTCATCTTAAACTCTCAGCACCGCCTGACCTAAATTGAGAGGACACGGGGAAGGTTCCTACTAACTCGGATCGCCACAGTCTTCAGTGGAGCCATAGAACAACCCGACAACAACCCGAACCCGCTCCCTACCTGGACATTGAGGGTGAACACCACGGACCCGGTCTTCTTCTACTGGTACGAGATCCCCAGTCGGTTGTTCGCATCTTTGCCCCCTGACGCTTCCTAAACTAACCAACCGCGAAGCTCGGCGCCGGAATCCTGCATCACGTGGCAGATGATTGGAGTTATCAACCCGGTACGTGCGTCTCTGTCCGCGAAAATTGGACAAGCTGCGCGCGCGCCAAGGGCCCAGCAAGCTGACAATAACCACAGAACAGAACGCACACGAGAGAGGAACAGGTTGAGTTCGTCAGGAACGGCACGACCACGTTCCAGCTCAGCCCCGGCGAGCCGTTCCCCGCCGAGGGCGAGCCGCCGTCCGAGGGAGACAGCGACGATGACGCCGCAGGCTCGCCACCACCGACGGATGACCCGTCGGAGGGAGGAGGCGGCCTCGCGCCGGGCGCCATAGCGGGGATCGCCATCGGCGGTGCCGCGGTGCTGATCATCGCGGTGGCGCTCGTGTACGTGTGCGGCCGCAAAGGGGGGATCGAGAAGGGGTACCGACGAAGCCGGGTGTCGCCGTCCGCCGCCGCCGCCGCACCGCCGTCCATGATCGAGGCGCACTACCAGGACGACCACAACCTGAGCCACAGCCCCTACTACGGGGTGGGCGGTGGACTGCCGCCCAAGAGCCCGCCCCCGCCGTCCACACACACGAGCTCCGTCTACGGCATGCCCAACTCGGCCACCCACGCCCCGGACCCGTACCGCTCGCGCAGCCCGAACCAGTTCTCCGATATGGGCAGCTCCCATACGTCCTACATGAGCGGTCATCCCAGCCCCGGATTCGTGCCGGCTGGGTTTGGGAGCCCAAGGTTGAATCAGTAAGAGACCCTTCTGCCCGGTTCACTTTTTTACTCTCTCCCTCTCTCTTTTCTCGGTACTTGCTTGTATCGCATCTGCGTTACTGGAGATGGACTCACGGAGTTTGGGTTTGAATGTTGGACTAACTCGAGAAAAAAAACAGAGGGTCGATGTCGCCGCCTCCCGCCGAGCTCGAGGCGCATTCGGAGCCGCGTCGAGAGCTCGGTTAGTATACCCACTTAACTGCATGTCCCTTTGGGAGACGGGAAATCCATTATGCGTTTGCGTTGCGTTATCACCATAATCGTCGCGATAGAGTAAACCAGTGCGGCAGGGGAAAACGGGGAATTGAGAAAGTTGCGTTCTTTCGTACATGCATTGCTCCGGCGTTGGTAGGACGGGAATCCATTCGCTCTCGCACTCGCTCTCTTGCGTCTCCGGGGTTCGAGGAAGAGGGTTTCATTTATTCGGTAGCCTGCGCTTGTGTAATAGAGGCTTCTTTCTATGCGGAGTCGCTCGGAACGGTTGAATTTCCTCGTTTTCTACTTTTTCATCTGTCTCTCATTTCCCCCGGAGCCAGCGAACGGTAGGGAGGAGATGCTCGGTCTTACGATGAATGTCCCGTTTATGTCCTTTGTGTGTATGCCTGCACTACTCAGAGACGAGAGAAGCAGCGGATTTAAATGGACATGAGAAGTCTTCCACCGGCCGTGCGTCCTATATATATATATATGTGAAACAGCATGCTTACTAAAGGTGACATGTGGCTCAATCCGCGTAGTAATCCAATCTGCTGAGCTGCGTATCGGGCCTGTATGTTTTGCTGGTATGTCTCATGCGTAAGTAGGACTGCCTGCGGCCGGGCTCACTTGGCTCCCGTAAGGCACAATGGACGACAGCCGGGCGTTTCTCGAGCCGGCACGGTGTTCGTCGAACTTGTCGTCGACAGTACTCGCGTTTTGGGATATCGTACCCTTCCCGCCCCTTCCTCCTGTGTCGCGGGCGAGGTCACCTCCGAAGTGGGAATTTAGCGGGACGTGAGCGTCAGAGGTATCGTGGACGCTTGTGCTTTTTGTAACGAGCGCATCTCGGGACCGCTTGTGCTACCTTGGTGGGCGCTGCCTGGGCCAGTACTGTGCTGTGCTACTTGGGTTCAAGGGGAAGCGCAGCATCTAGACTAAGTAGGCGGTCACGTAGCGTGATCAGGCAGGTAGGTAGGTGTCTCGTCGGAATTCGCACACTGACTTATTTGCTTCTAAGCTAGAGGCGCACGTTACATCACCGCTTATATACTGTTGAAGTGATATTAGAACTCATGTGAGTATCTATATAAGAAACGAGGATCGGATCTCTGCCCCATTGTGTTCGCCGAGTACCTAGGGTTGTCGCATACCTCCTTGGTAAATCAGCTCGGTATTACTAGACGAGGCAGACGGTTGACATGTATATGACTTAACTAGGCGCGATATTATTATTATAGCTATTTAGCTATGACCTGAACCATCATACCTCCGATATTCCCGTATCAGCCCTGTCAGGCAATTTTCGTCGCCGGCCCCAATGTCATCCGCCAACATGCAGCGAACCTTGGAAGTCCGCCGGCGAAGATGATCCATCCATCCACCCATTCACAGATTAAGCAGCAGCGTATCCCATGAGGTGGTAGACTAGACTAGGCCCCCTTAACGTGAATCCGCTTCTCCATCTTCAGGTTCTCGGCGACGTCGACGGGGTTCCGGAGCAGGTCCGCGACGATGTCAGCCGGCGTCAGGGCCAGCCACTGCGTCGACGGAATATCCTTGACGCGGTCTCCCTTACAGATCTCTATCTAGACGAGGTCCTCGTCCTCCTCCGTGATATTCTCGCCCTCGAGGCCCTGGATCGTGTGCGGAACGCCCTCGGGGAAGTACCAGATGTCGCCGACCCTTACCGTCGCCACATCGTACTGGCCGTTTCGTTGACAGCCGAGATCAGCACGGTGCCGTTGTATACATACGCTCACTCGGCCTCAAGGCGCCATTTGTCAGTATTGGGGGGGCAAGACGTAAGCCAGCTAGGTTGATACCTACGACGTGGTGCCGGTGGAGCTCTCGAATGGACCCCTTGGGGAGGTGCTGCTGAGCCCCGACGATGTCGTAGCTCGATGGGAGGTCCGTGACGAGCGGCTCGCGGACCCAGCCCCCCCAAGTATCCGGGTCTTGGAGTCCGAGAAGCTCCGCTTGAGGTTGGGCACGTTGCCGTTGGCGGTGCTCTGCCGCCCCGGCTGTCGGGGTTCTGGAGGTCGAGCGCCCTGTTGGTGCCTCCTGTGCGTAAACGGTTTCCCGCCTAGCTTGGCCCACTGTGTTTGTGAGGCGGACCCCCGCGTGCCGCCACCGCGCGAGAGGTCTACTTATCTAAGATGGGGGAGCCTCTGCCGTTCCCGTCGACAGGGTGGCCGTCGCTGAACCCCTGGCTGCCGGCCCTGGCGCTTCACCGCGGATCCGACAGCGGTTTTGGCAGTGAATAGAAAGGAGACAATCTGAGTGAATCTCATATCTGCGGTTCAGTACGGCTATCCGTCTAAACCGATGGTCTGTAGACAGAGACAAACCCTACCGACGCGGTGGCGCATATTGGTCACATTGGTCGCGAACCTTACATAGGTATCCGCCAACACGCCACCATCCATGAGATCCAAGTCGTCTCCCTGCTTAGCGTCACGAGAATCGCCATCACCTCGATGGCGCGATTCCGTCCCTGGATTGTGATCCGTCATTGACGAGGCCCGTATCCCGCGCATTGCAATGTCGGGTGATGCTATCCCGAGGTTCCCCTCATGGGCCCGGGGGCGGTTTCGATGCAGATTCTGATTGCGCTCCGGCCTAGGGCGCGCGTCCTATCATAGCCGCCCGGTCCTGAAGACGACATCGCAGCTGAAGATATTGCCATCCTGGGCGCTTCTCGGAAATGAGAGCAACCCGAGGAACTGCTGCTGCGGTGCCATTGGACAGGCCCTATGATAATGCCCATGAAAGCATCTGTTACGCGATCGTGAGCTTCCTTTTGGAGTTGTTATTAGTATTCACCACCTGCGAAGTGATGGGCTGCTTGCGATGTTACGGTTCGTCGGTCCCATGCACCGAAGGTAGATGTGATGCGTATTGCAGGAAGCGCGTTATTATGTGACTAGCAAGGTTAAGTCAGAATTCCCTAGCCACATGATACTCTATGGTTGGCGGTGAGTTCTTCCGAGTGCCTATACTAAGGGCGACCTATTGGTCGCAGCGAGTCCTGGACGCCGGGGCAATTGTAAACTGTCGCAAACCAAGACATACGGGATTGCTGCTATGTCTAAGAGAGACTGCATTGGCCGGTTCAGAGGAAGAGCATAGCGCGCAGACACGCAATCGGTGTACCATCTCTGTCTTAACTCTCTATCGCGCTCTTCTCAGAACTCGACCCCAGCACATAGGTATCTAAGACTGCAGAACAGGCGTCATCACGCAATGCCTAACAGAACTGCGTGACTCGTCCCTTCTATTTGCCAAGGCTGTATATCCCAGGAGTAAGACGGTCGATGCCGAGCAGCTCAGTCGGCGGCAGGTCCTCGGGGAGGATCCCTATAAGCTCGGTAGACTGTCGGGAATCGATATCAGGGCTACTCGGACAACCTCGTTTACGCGGTGGCCAAAGTGGGTATACACTTGTACACACTACCACGTAGCAGTAGAGGGCGGCGTCAAAGGGATCCAAGAAGGCGATACGAGACCAAATTAAATTAACTCTCCAGCCCTTCGCAATTACACATCAACCGTGTCCCTTAAATAGAGGCATGGGAATATCACCATTCTGGTCATTGTTGCTTTAGGGACTTGTCATGAATTGACCTTGACAGAAGGAAAATCGATATCATCTAGGTTGCCGTATGTTGAAGCGGTTGTGCCTCGGGTGTCATTGCTGGTGAGGCCCTGATATTCCGAAACCTCGGTGGGAGGGATCCTTATATATAGTTCCCCCCTGGATTTTATAATTTCTTATTGAATTGAGGTGTCGCGGAAGTTATTGTTAGGGTCATATACAAGAAGACAGCCCGTCATCATCCAAACCAAGCGGCCTAATTGAGATGGGTCTTTGCGCTTAGGATAAAATTGTTGGCATTAATTCTTTATTCGGGCCTCGCCCACCTCGCGGTTTGCGGAAGATCAACGACACATGTTTGCATCGAAGAGCTGCACCAGTACTGTAATCCTGGACATCCTCTGGTGTTATGATGTGCTGAACCCCTGACATGGAATAACCCGGTAACAACTTCGTGCTCTGCTGAAAGTCAATTGATGCGAAATCATCCGAAACCCCCGGGGCCCCAATTAACCCCCTATTTCCCCTTGGCCTTGTTCTGCAGTAGTATCCCCTTCGGATGCTTGTGGTGACTGTATCACCTCTCCACCAGACTCACCGCCCACCTTCTGACGGCGTTCCTCGCTCGTACTGACGACCTTTCGTAACGTAACCATTCGCTTCTCAAAGTCGTCTACCAGAGCGGAATAGTCATCAGTGGTTCCTTTTTCTCGATCTTTTTGGGCGATCCCACTGCCGCCGCTGTTGCCCGAACCTTGCGAGTGGCGGGAGTCGCTCTCTGAGCCTAGGCCACCGCCTTCGAGGCCTTCGATGCGTAACATGAGCCGACTCGGTCGACTGCTGTTCGTCCCCCCTCCGCCGTCGTTCTCATTCCCGCCGTCGGATGAAGGTGGCGATATTCGGCTCAGCTGTGCATCGAGTACTGCCCACGCTGGCGATAGGCTCGAGGCCCAGGCTACATGGTATCCCCCGCCGTCATCAGTCGCTAGGTCTAATATTACAGCCCGGTCGTTTGAAGTCGGGCCAGAGCCAGCCTCGTCGACAGTAGTCTCGTGGTGTTCGGTCAGAGCCCGCGTTAGCAGGTCGGGATCGTCGTCGCTGAAAATATAGCGCACATGGGGATGGTGGGTGGTCCCGGTCGATGCGTTGTTGACGAGGGTGAAGATGGGCGCAAACGGGTGATGCGGCGGCTGCGGCTGCTGCTGTTGATGGTGATGATGGGTTCCATCGTCGACGGTGTGGGGGGGAGGGTCATCAGCCGTGGTGTGTGGCTGCTCCGTCACGGGCTCCGTCATCTCGAAGGCTGAAGAACGGGAGACATGGATGCAGATTGGTGGGGGGGATTGATGGTGTAGATGCAGGAAAAGGGATGATGATGGTGGAAAGGCCCGAGCTGAGGCTGGCGCATTGTGAAATGGGCTTGTGTTGGGGGAAACGGTTCAACGAAAAGAACAGGCACCCAGACGCTCCTGACCGGATGAGGGAGCGTGTGGACGCGTAAAACGGTCGCCCTTTCAATTCATGGCGGTGGATTCTTGCTAGCTGCAGGTCCTTTATGCACATGCACGTTGGAATCGGTCATAGGTTGATTTTATCTGGTTGCAACAACAACATTGAGTTGCAATTGCAAGGTTACTGAATGTAGGTCCCAGTGGTGTACATACATCGAGCTGGACGGAGCTTTTATCTTATCGGCACGTGGAGAACGAGGGGTAGCTTAGCTGCCTGTGCCGGCTCCGGGGAAGCTCCCCTACCCCTGGAATGGGAATCTTACGTTAGGCAATTGATCATGGACATGCTATTTATGTTGAACTGAGGTGTTTCGAGTTAAAGTACCAATTAATTGAGCTCGGGACTAGGCAAGATATATCTCTCGTAATCCGCTCCGCTCATTGTACAATGCATAATGTCTATCTCTGCAGTAAGGACGTTTCTGTTGGTTAGCTAGTTTCCGCATACTTGCGTAAAGAAGGAAATATGAATATGACGCTGGCGCTTACTATCAGTCCGGCAGCTTGGATCCCCTTGGCAAAACCTTGGTGTGCTTGCCCATGTATGGGGTGTCATCTGAATCCCTCCTAAACGCCGGAAACTACTCGCCAACAGCTAAATGTCCCGCAGTTGAACCCTTATTACACATCAGGAGGCCCTTCGTGTTGCTGCTCACTCCCTTCTCGAGTGGCCTTAGTCTCTCCCCACTCAAACTCTACAGCCTTGTCAGCATCCATCATATTAAAAAAGGGAGAACCCGGCTCACTCTGCCTACACATAGGACACTGTCCCTTGGCCGAGTCTTGCTTGATCCATTCCATTATGCAGTGCTCGGAGGAAGTTAGCTTGCGAATCTTTGCAACGGGTTAACATGGCCACTGACCATGTGAAAGTTATGTCCACACTTCCCAGAGACTAAAAAGAAAATTAGCTTGGTTCATCATGCGACTATATAGAATATCTTGCAGATGCCGTACGAAGGCTGCAATCGTCACCTGGATATTTGCAGGTCGGACATGTTCCGTCGAAGTGAACCTGGCAGATACCACAGACATCGTCTTCTGGAAGGTCCCACCTCCATGTTGCAACAGCATTCCACTTCTTGATCTTGACTTTCATGACGAGCTCGACGGTTGGCACGTACAAACTCCGGTGTAAGGCAAATAGGTGATGTCGTATAAGAATCGTCAGCCCGAGGGGATGTCTTTAATATCCCTCTCCTCTGTTCTTCTTGGAGATAGCATTAAAGGAACTACTCTACGCGTAGGTACAATTATGCAGACCAGGTAATGGAAGGTTAAGGGGTTAAGGTAGGTAGGTACATTATGGGAGGACAAGGTTCATATGCAACAAACCGTAAGACTATCCTTGGGGCGTGCATGTTGATAATGCAATATCAATTGTCAAATCAGCCCAATCTAATCGCTCGGCTTATCAGCAACATCTTTTAAGTTATTGTTACCTGAGTTCCGTCATGCCGGAAGATAACGAAGTCTGTCAAGAAGCCTGAGACTTCTATTGCGATTCGTTCCGCCTACCTTAACTATGTACCAGGCATTCCCAATGCAACCCATGCGAACATTAAAACAAAGACCAAAACTTTCCACATGAAGCTAACCGTCGCATGTCCTTTGGTCAAGAGAAGTGACGAGTGTAAACGTCAAAGTTAGACCCCGCACAGCTTTTCACTCATATTTATTACCGGTAAAGCTGCATCCCTATCTTCCAAGTAATCCTGGTCGCTTGAAATCTAATCCATCTTCTGGCAACGTATAGAGAGGGTGGGATTACTCGGCTCCTTTTTATGAGTAACAGCGATCGGACGCTGTCCGATTGAAGGTCCACAAATCTGCCTCCTCTTCCGAGTGCCGGAGTTCTTGATATTGCATACATAACTTAAGCTTGGGCTTCCTCCAGAGTCAAGTCCTCACCATGGCTGCGATCGGCATTCTCCGCTCTTCGCGAGTTTCACTTACCCGACAAAGCTTCACAACATTCCGTATCGGTACGATGGAGACCCGGCGAAACCTTTCCTCCTACGTAGTCACCCCCAAAGAGCTCGATGAAGCTCTGAGGAAAAGCCCACCTTCACCGATCAACTCCGATCCCCGGGTGGTCCCGCTATGTGCCGCCTGGTTCCTGCCAAACGACCCCCGAAAGGGCATTGACGTCTTCCGTCAACAACGAATCCCCAGGGCTCGCTTCTTCGACCTCGACAAGGTCATTGACAAGCACAGTCCATATCCCCACATGCTGCCGAGTGCGAGGCTATTTGCCGAAGCCATGGGCGAGCTTGGCATTCGAAAGGATGACACGGTAGTCGTCTACGATACGAAGGAATTAGGCATCTTCAGTGCGCCTCGAGTCGCCTGGACCCTGAGAGTCTTCGGGCACCCCAAGGTACATATCCTGGACAATTTCAAGATCTGGGTGGAAGAGGAATACCCTACAGAATCAGGCGAGCTCTACAGTGTGGATTGCAACCCATACCCTATCCCCGAGATGGCCGAGGAGAAGGTCGCGAGTTTCGAGGAGATAAAAGAGGTGGCCCAAGACGCCAACAAGGAGGGGTCCGAAGGCATTCAAATCCTTGATGCGAGACCGAGTGGCAGATTTACCGGCAAGGATCCCGAACCTAGAGAAGGGCTGCCCTCGGGCCACATGCCAGGCGCTATCAACATTCCTTTCAGCGCTGTTCTGGACCCGGAGACCAAGACTTTCTTGCCTAAGGATAAGCTAAAGAAGCTATTCGAGGAAAAGGGGATAGACCCGTCGAAGCCCATCATTACAAGTTGTGGTACCGGTGTAACAGCAGTTGTTCTTGAGACAGCTCTCGAGGTGGCGGGATATGGCTCTCCCGAGAAGCGCAGAGTCTATGACGGTAGCTGGACGTAAGTTGACATCTCCATACAAAAATAATCTGGTCGGCGCTAACTGTACGCAGTGAATGGGCACAAAGGGTTCAGCAGCCCGAAAATCTGATCCTGAAGGACGAGTAAGAGAGCACACTAGAGAGCGTGGCGGACGAATTACTTTACTATGATACCCTTATCCGACCTTCCAGGAGTAATTACACCCTTCATGTACGGGATATGATGACGCCAGGCTGAGCTGGCACAGTTTTACATTGAGCATGAATCGTGATGGATTGACCACACTCTCCTCCAGCCTGATGGGTTTATTGCAAGCGTTATTGTTACTGGCTTTTCTTCGCTCACTGCAACAGGCTTACATAGCTCAGACGGCGAAAGTATTACACAATGATAATTACCTACCTAGTAATTCAGGCTTGCAATTTATGTTCGTAGGATATAGTGCGTCGCTATCTCTCCCAAATAATGCTGCTGTCACTTGCAACATTCCGTAATGTAACTGAACCCTACAGGGACATTCTAGTCCTAGGCGTTAAGTTCAGAGGATGGAGACGGAGTGAACACCTTCATGCATTTAGAGGGTAACAATTCTACAAAGAAGAAGAGAAAATGTACGCATCATAATTTGACTTTAGGATACAGTAGATTTCCAGTGGCTGATGTCATATGAACTTACCATCCGAATTTAAAGGTATTTCAAGATGAAGCTATCGCCACAAATCCAAATGGCTGTAAGAGCGCTGGTCCGGGCCCCCTGTACACGATGTGGGGCCGGAAGAACACTGGGAACCGCACAGACCATCTCAGTACTTTCGCTTGAATGCTGCCCACACAACTTTTTACTTATTTTCGACAAAAAAAGGGACCCCACCAAACCATTGCGATATTCCTCAAAATCACCGAATTCCTGTCGCATTCCGCCATCCACGCCAGCTACGAAGAACGACCCTTTCGACAGCCAACTCGCTTTCGCCCAAACCCCGAATAGAATCAATATGGCTGACCGTGGTGGCGCCCGAGGTGGTGGTTTCGCCTCGCGAGGTGACCGAGGTGGTGATCGAGGCCGTGGCCGCGGCAGAGGACGTGGCCGCCGTGGTGGTGCCAAGGACAGCGAGAAGGAGTGGCAGCCCGTCACCAAGCTGGGCCGTCTCGTGAAGGCCGGCAAGATCAAGAGCATGGAGGAGATCTACCTGCACTCTCTCCCCATCAAGGAGTACCAGATCGTCGACTTCTTCCTGCCCAAGCTCAAGGATGAGGTCATGAAGGTACGGCAGAAAAACTCGTCAATCATTTTTTTTGGGGGGGGCGCACATGGAATCACCTGAGGGAGCATACAATTAGCAGGATTTGGCTTGCCGTCCGAGGCACAATTGAACCACGAGAGGGCTTGAATGGATTCGCTGACGTGATTTTCCCGAAATATAGATCAAGCCCGTCCAGAAGCAGACCCGTGCCGGTCAGCGAACTCGATTCAAGGCCATCGTCATCATTGGTGACTCCGAGGGCCACGTCGGTCTGGGTATCAAGACCTCCAAGGAAGTCGCCACTGCCATCCGTGCGGCTATCATCATTGCCAAGCTGAGCGTCATCCCCGTACGACGAGGATACTGGGGTACCAACCTTGGTCTTCCCCACTCCCTGCCCGTCAAGGAGAGCGGAAAGTGCGGTTCCGTCACTGTCAGAGTATGTGCAACCGAAATAGAGGAAACTAGGTTCTGGACGAGGTGCTGACACAACTGCTATAGCTGATCCCTGCTCCCCGTGGTACTCAGATCGTCGCTTCTCCCGCCGTCAAGCGGCTTCTTCAGCTCGCCGGTATCGAGGATACCTACACCTCCTCCTCCGGTTCGACCAAGACCCTCGAGAACACGCTGAAGGCTACCTTCGCTGCCATCTCGAACACTTACGGATTCCTGACGCCCAACCTGTGGACCGAGACGAAGCTGATCAGAAGCCCGTTGGAAGAGTACGCGGACACCCTCCGGGAGGGTAAGAGATACTAAGAGATGCAAATTCGGGTACATGGCGTGGACTGGATTCTTCAATGGTTTTAATTGCATCGGTCGCCGGTTAGGCAGGTATCACTTATGATGAGGCAGCAAAAATAGCAGCTTTGATCTGTAACATGCAACTCGCGGCGTCTATTGGTGCATGTGCGATCGTCAGAGTATTTTTGTCCACAAGTGCAATCAAAGGCTTTGGGAAACTGACCCCGAGCAAAGGATTACTCGCTAGTAACCTACCGCAGACTCCAGATGCCATTTCATGGAAAGAACCACTTGCTCAAGTCCGTTCCGTTTTCTAACTAACAAGCCTAGCTCTGCTGTTTCCTAGAAGAGCCCTCAATTCCCTTCTGGAAATATGTCTGACGTATTTCCAGGAAGAAGCACTTCCCACGACACTGATGGGAGCGGTCCTCGTAACCTACCCCTTCCCCGTGTTAACGCGACGGAAAGAGCAGCTGTGGCAACCTGGCTTCAAGAGTGGTGGAAATGAAGGTGCATAAGCGTCGTGCGGCCTCCCCAGTCATCTGTCTTTAACTTTGTCGTCCAAAACATCTTGTCTGAAACTCTTCCAACTTCGCTCACTCTCTTGGCTTCGTATTGATCCCAACCACACCTTCGTTTTGGTGCCTTTTGCGGCTTGGATTTTGGTTCAATTTTGAAGTTCTTGGACCTCCCAGCCGTCTCTACTTTTTGTTTCAGCCACTGCTTTTGGATCGGCCCCTTTTCCAACTCATATTGCGAGTCCTTTACTTACAATGTCCCCTCTCGGGCCGCCTTCCGGCATGGGGAGGCGAGCAAACCCTTCCCCCCCACAATACTCCGTCCGTTATTGCTACGGTAGTCTGCAGTGACAGTATAAGGGACCCAACTCTTGAAAGACGCAGCTCGGCCGTCGAGACCAGCAACACGTCTTCCAAGTTACTACCACCTGCAAACGACATCGACGCACCGAGCAACATCGAGAAACGGCCGCTCGGTATGGGCGGGCTTCTCAACATCGCACCCGCCCTGTCGAAGCTCAACCCGGGTCTGACGACTCCGCTCGTGGGAGGCATCGCCGGCGATCTCAACAGCCTTGTCCCAGTCGTGATCCCCCGCCCGACAGCCTGCCTCTCCTGACTCAGCTAGCACCATCGGTCCCTATGGTTTCTCCGCAGCCCCGGCCCACGGCCGGCCCCAGCTCGGAGGCCTCGCGAACCTGCTCGGGAACGTGCTGAGCGCGGCCCCGCCCTTGCAGGCGGGGGAGATTATCAACCTCGTCACGTCACAGGCGGCGGCCGTCGTGTTGGAGGTGCAGGCCGCGGCCCTCAGCGGCGTCGAGGGCCTGTTCGAGGGCATCGACTCGGCCATCGGCAGCGTGGTGCTCGGTGTCGCCGGCCTCCCGAATCCCTGGCCTCGCCGACGGGGCTCCTCCCGAACCCGACCGTAGCTGCGACTGATCCCACGGTTGCAGGTGGTTTGCATCCTCCCGTCTCCGCCGCTTTCGGTACCCGGGCATATTATCGTGAATCCACTCGCTAACACAGGCACGGACGCCGCGGCTCCGCGGCTCCGCGGGGACCCGCTGGCGGTGTCGATGCCTCGGCCTGTTGTCACTTCGCCAACGGCACCCGGCGCCGGACAGAATACAGCCGCTGCTTCGTCTCCGACTGCAGAAGGTGGCGGAGGCGGTGGTGGTGGGGTTGGTGGGCTCCATTCCAATATTGTGGGATCACCGACGACAGAAGGTGCAGGTGCAGATGCGGGCGCCGGTGCGGGTCCGTCTGGGATACCTGCTGTCACCGCTCCAAGTCTGCCAACTGCGCCAGCAGCGGTTCGACCAGGTGCCGCAAGGACTCAACCGGGAGGGGCAGGAGGAGCCCAACCAGCAGCATGCGGCATGCAACCTGGAGGAAACCAACCGGGAACTGGAAGAGCACAGCCCAGCGCTAGAGGTACACTACCTGGAGCAGGTACTCAACCCGGAGGAACTGGAGGAGCCCAACCGGGAGCCTGGGGAACCAACCAGGGGCAGGAGGCGTACAACCTCGAGCAGGTGGAACCTCCCCTGGACTGGGAACTCAACAAGGAGTTGAATGCATGCAACTAGGAGCTTGCGGGGTGCAGCCAGGCACAGGAGGTACTTCACGAACTGCCATCGTCGGGAGTGCGTTACGCCTAATACGCTTCTTGGAGATGAGCATTGTGGCTAACGTACTTTAGATGACGGGAATCTAACCGTGACCGAGTATACAACTGTCACGCAACCATGTGCCGTCCGGTGCGACATTGTTACCTTCCCCCTATTGTAGTAATTATGTATAACAATTTTTATGGTGCAAGTGGAGCCACAGTCACCGTCTACCAGCTTGTGCACCATGTCCATATCAACCTCACGCACCCTGCAATTGTAACCCATATTGCGGTCCTCCAGCGCCAGCTTATAGCCCGCCAGCTCCAGCTCCAGCCCCCTATCCTAGTCGTAGCTATACTTGCAACGAGTGTCCCGGTGGCTGGTTTATCCGCCTGTCCAAATTTCAGCACGAGCTTCTCACTGTGGTTACGGCTGGCCCTGTGCTGACTGCTACGACGGCTGATTCTGCCCACAGCCTACTCCACCATGGCCCAGTCCTGTGCCGGAAATTCCAACCTTCAGGACCACCACTCAAGCAAGCACGACGCCAGCGATGACCGTGACAGATCCCCACGAGCCCGGCTTCGTCTACCCCGGCTGGCGGCAGAGCCGTGGCCCCCAGACATGGCAGTATGACGCCGCCTGGTGGCGGTGGCACGACGCCCGGTGTCCCCGTCCCTAGTGTGACTCCTACCTCGCCTCCCGTCGGGGGCGGCGGGGCGGCAGGGCCACGCCCGGCCACGGCTTTTACGACTCCTTGCGTCGCTGGCCTCGACCAGAACTGTCTCGCACCAGCAACGCCTACGCCGCCGATGCCAGATCAAGGAGCGCCTTCTTGCATTCCTGGCGTGGATCCAAACTGCCCGCCAACGGGACCTGGAGGCCTGAGTCCTTGTGCTCGACGTGTTGATCCGAATCATCCGGCGCCAGGAGCAACTCCCGCTTGCGTTCCCGGCTCCCTGTTTGTCCGGTGCCGGGGGACAACCCCCCTTGCGTCTCTGGTCTCGATCCAGATTGCCCGGTAGCGACTACTTCAGGAACCACACCACCTGTAGGCGGTGGACCAGCCGGCCCCAGACTAATTAGCGTTGGGAGTACACCATCTCCCACGGCACCTATCCCAGGTCCATCTGCTAACCTGCCTGCTTGTGTTCCTGGTCTTGACCTCAACTGTCCGGCGCCGGGCATACCCGCCCCCCTCTTTTCGTTCTTGACCTAGATCCAAACTGTCCCGCCGCAACTACACCAGAGACCATCCCACTTGTAGGCGGTGGCGCAGCAGGTCATAGGCCAGGCCAACCTCCGATCTCGAACCCACCCGGTGCCGCTCCTATATATACTCCCGGCTCTACGGACCCGACGTATCTACCACTCGCCAACGCCCCGGATCGATTCCACAGGGTCCGCCCGCTCGACCGCCGAGTCCGTGTACGGCCCCTGCTCCTTCGTACCCATCCGGCATTTAGTCCGTCCACGCCCCTGCCGAATCCGACTTCGAACCCCGTCGGTGGAGGCGCTGTGGTGCCTGGACGGCAGCCCCCGGGCGCACCGACTCCAGCAGCACCAAGCCCAGGCGTACCAACTCCTATGTTTCTAGGAGGCACAATCCCGACGACCGCTCCCATCAGCGGCGGCCCAGCAGGCCCTCGTCCGCTTGGCACGAACCGGTCCGACTATACCTACCCGCCGGGCACGGTGCCGTACGGGCCGCCGCCCGCTCCGACGACGCTCGCGTCCGTTGCGCTGGCCTGGAGGATGCCCGGCGCCGACCGGGCGAGCGCCATGCTGCACCACATGCTGGACGGCCATCCGCAGCCCAGCAACGCGCTCGAGCTTGTGTACGAGGAGCCTCCGACTCCCAGCGTTACAACGACGATGCGGAGGCCCTCGCTGTTCGCGGATCTGCAGGCGAATCGCAGACGTGCTGTTGTTGCTGTGAGGTAGTCGGGGAACTCGTGGTCTTGCATGGTGAAAGAGCCAGTTACGGACTTTTGAGCGGGAGTACGGGGAATGACTTTACAGGCGTAATGGACGTGTTATTGAATTCATATATCAGTGGAAGAGGAAAAGGGGATAGGCACTTTTTTGGACTTGGCTGTATAGTTTGCTTATTTTCCCCTCTATCGTCCACGGATTCACGGTACCGTTCCTTAGTCGCGCTTAGAGCTTAGGATGTATCCAATGATCATCGATTCCCTAGGGCTGTACAGCGATGTTCGTTATGGCCGGAGGTAGTTTTAAAGTCAACAAATCGAGAGCACATATCCCTCAACTACCGTCTAACTAGTTAGCTTTAAGGTTTAAACGGCCAGACTAGTCGTTGGTGTCTCCCAAGCGGTTATATGGTCAACGTTCGCGCTCTACGCATCAATTTGAGCACAGTTGCAAAGCCTTGGTGCTGTGTTTTCCTACACATTGGTTCTCCGTACCCCTATATCCATGCCTGCTGACCATGGTCGAGCTTCTAACCCAAGGCATGATGGTCCCAGTACGTGCAAGACGCCTCTTGAGCCCCACAGAATCACAATTCCCCTTTATGATTGATACCCGTTGTCAGGAACGACAGAGGGAAGCGATCTTAAGCACACCATAAGCAAATGTTGTTGAATAATATGGTTATCGTGCTTTCATTACTTAGCTTCTGCGACTGATGGATACAATGCGGCGAAAATAAGTTAGACATTCACCGTTACCAGCCATGTATAAAGGGGGAAAGGAGTGCCTGTGCCATTTCCCCGGCCACGTCTGTATGGCCGGGGAAACTAGGTCTCTGCTTGCGATCTGGTAATTGTAAATAATATTATCATCATTAACACTTAGTCCTACGGAATCTTTGATATGAATACAAATACTTTTCGGCCCACTCCTCATGCAGTCTCAGAGTACCCCATATACCCTATCCTGGTAAGAAATGCCCGGTTCAAGAATGGGATCGTATACATCGAATGCAATGTAGCCGCCCGTCTCAGACAGTCCCTCCGCCCTCCTCCTGGCCCTCTCTTCGGCATTGAGCCTCTGGTCCCACTGAATGTCGACCACCAGCTCAGCCCGTGCCCGCAGCGGGTTGAGATAATCCGACAGGAAATCCACCGCGTCGCGGAAGTCCCTGAGGGAGACATCCTTATACACCCGGTTAACGTCTCTACCAGGCGTCGGATTGGACATGGCGAGCACCAAGACATTGCCGCCCCACCTGTGAAACATTTTACCCCCGGTGGCCCTGGCGACGGCCCGGTTCTCTCTATGGCCTCTGTATTCGCGATGCCAGATCTCCAGGATGCTGTCCTGCCTGCGATAGCGCCGCACTCTGTTCTTGTCTTCGTACAGCGCGAGCAGGTATCCGTCCTCGTCCTCGACGTGGCTGAGGACGCCGGGGTCATCGTGTCTATCGAAAAGCTCGTTTACGGCATC
The DNA here is from genome assembly GCA_004155915.1 of Monosporascus sp. CRB-9-2. Classification (NCBI taxonomy): domain Eukaryota; kingdom Fungi; phylum Ascomycota; class Sordariomycetes; order Xylariales; genus Monosporascus; species Monosporascus sp. CRB-9-2. The sequence continues at coordinate 53,467 of QJOA01000393.1, forward strand.
CCCGTCTACTCCTCTTTGGCGTGCTGGCCACTCCAAGTTAACAAAGCGTACGAGCTCGGGCTCATCACCTGTAGCCGGGAAGAGGATGGCTCGTGTGGTGCGCAGGGCTGGTCCGCCGAGGGTGGTCTGACCGGCAGCGAACTTCGAGCACAGTAGTTTATGACAAGGCCAGTCGACTTTCTGACAGTCTTTTCCGCAGTAGGCCGTGGACTTGCACCGCGCGCAGGATCTGGCAGATTCGGCGTTGCAAATCACGCAGCGGGGGGACGGAGTCGTCGTGGAGGTGGTGGCGTCCATGGTTATCTAAGGGTAGGAAGGGACAGTCTTGTGGCAGTTGAGATTCGGCAGGCCGAAAGTAAATAACCTGCAGTCCAGACGGGACTGAGGGGTGGAAAGGGGAGAATGGTGACGATTGCATGATAAAGACTTGACTCTATCACATGCTGGAATGACAAAAGGCCTCGAGTTTAAATCAGTCTAAGAGACGACGTCCGGAGCATAGATGCCCCATAAATCATCGTACGGATCCGTACGGCCACGTACGAATTCGTGCGGAAGTGCTGAGATCTTTGCCAACTCCGATGTAGATGCCGAGCAACCAACGTCCCTCCTTCAATGCGGCAACTCCTCTGCCTAACTTACGCGATGTAGTCCAAATCCTCCTCAGGGGATTGAAGGCGCATGGATATCCCAGTGGAACGCTGTCCGTGCAATCTCAATACACATTTCGTTCAGTGCCGGACGTAGGAAACTGCTGACATTGGCCTCTCTAGACTTGCCCTTCTTCAGCTCAATCATATAACAGTGACACTGCCGAACAAAAAAGCGCAGAGAATTGGGACTCAGGAGCTTAGGCGCACGTTATGTCACGAATATTCGGCTGTGTGTCGAGCTACGGGTGGATGCGACTATACCAAGTCTAAGGAGACGCTTCCTAGCCCTAGCGGTAAGAAGCTCGTGCAAGACTTCATGCATGGTGAAAACTTGTTCGACTACTACAATATGTGAGCCATGATCTGGCTAGCGAACCTATGAGATAATTCATACTAGCTTTGACAGGTATCCCCCTGCGGTGTTTGAATCAGCATCGAGTACCACTCTTCGTTGTCGAAGCCGTAGTACCCCTGCCTAAGCAGTCGCAACTGGGCTTTCGACAGATCAAACCCCTTAGTAGGTCATGACGGCTTGAGCCATTCTGAGAGAAGTATGCTCGGACTGACCATGATAATAGCCAGCCTTACCTGACGAAAGGATGCAAACCCAAGTACAACGCCTCATATTGATCTTATTATAATTAGTCAAGGTGGGTAATCTGATAGAGTCTGACGTACAATCGCCAGCAAGGCAAACATATATAGCAAGCCGATGAACCAACCAGATGGACGTTGGTGCCCGCAGAATCCTTCAAGTTGCAGTGCAACTACACCACCCTATGAGATGTTGAAGAATTTGAGCGCCTTGCGCTGCGCCGCTTCATGGTCTGCACGGAACGCGGCACGAGCATAGACTCCACCAACAGAAAAGCGGCCCCTCGCAAGGCAGCAGCTTTCCGGGGGCTCCATAAATGCCCCCCATCGCTCTTCGCTCCCGGCTCTCAGAACCGATGCGTTATCTCTGCAATATATAAGTATCGTACTGGACCTTTGAGTCTCGATAATATACGCAGTTCGATACATCGCCGTCGTTAGTTAAAACTCCATCATGTCACTGGAGAAGATCGAGATCCCCGTCCCGCGACCGCGGCCCCGGACCGGGGGCCGCGTCCTCATCCTAGCGCTGTCCGTGCTGTGCGCCCTGTCGGCCGTCGTCATCCACGAGCACGTCTACCAGCTTCGCTGGATCGAGCGCCACGGCGAATGGGGCGGGTACGCCCGGATCTCGTTCGGCGACGGGGAGATCCGGAAGATGGCCTGGCTCCCGAGGGATATGTACCGCTTGCCTCACCACCACTTCGCCATCGCTTCCGGCATCCTCAATTTGCTTGTGAGCTTTTTCGTCCTGGCGCTCTTCGCTGCTAGCGTGAAGTTGAAAAAGGTAACTTACCAACAGACCTGACCACCTACATACTTATATAACTACATGTCTTTCCTTTCCTTTCCTTTGCCCCTCCGACATCCACCCACCTATTCATCCGAGGGTCTACTGGACGGCCGCTTGCTTGCCTGCCCATGTATGACGGGTCGAACTAACGACGAAAAAAGAACATCCAGCAGCACCGTCTCCTGATCTTGGCCTTCGGCCCGGCTCTCGTGCTCACGACGGCCGCCCTGGTGAGCGTCTTCGCCGTGCACTTTGCTACGGGCGACGGCCTCAACCCGTACCTGCTGTACCTGACGGTATCGTCGTCGGGGATCTCGGACCCCTCCTTCGTCAAGCAGTACCACAACGACCGACTGGACCTCGAGAGCTGGAGCTGCGGGATCGGGTACCGCGTGCCCAACGCGTCCTACTCCCGGCAGTCGTTCGTTGAGGCCTGCGGCCACGCCGCGCGCGGCCGCTGGCTCCTGGTGCCGTTGTGGTTCGCCCTCGCGGCGGCGGCCGGCGCCGCCTGGGTGGCGTTCCGCGGGGTCCCCGGGTGGAGGGAGAGGAGGGATGGCGACAATGCTGTGGGCGGAGAGGAGGAGCGCCTACTCTCTGGGGATGACGGGAGGATCAGGCTGCCTTAGATAACTGCGCAGTTCCTCCTCCGGCTTGTGCCGTCGATTGGTCGATCGGTCGTCTGTAACCAGCTGTTTTTCTCCCGGTGGTTGGTCACGAGGCGGTGTTGGGATCTTTGCGGTGTATAGGTAGCAGGCTGGTGATCCCGGATTTGGACTCCTATCTACCGATCGCCTTTTGCCTCGTTATTCCGGGAAAATATGAACCCGACATGCATTGAATATATTGTTTGCTTGCTAGTTTACCTACCAATTTCCATTTGTCCGGTGTCCATTAAATTAGGGGCTGATTCTTATGGCCCTGTATCTCTCACATGCATCAAATCGGCGTCCCCGGTTCGACGCCTGCTGTCCGAGGGGGTGCGGAGGACAGTATGTATGTTAAGTGCCCAGGAAGTGATGCTGTAGGTAGGTATTCGTTAAGTAGCAAGATAGACGACTCCAGACAAAGTGACGCGCTCGAACGTGCCAAATGTTGAAACGGGAATCCCACGTCGATCTCTCACAGACATTCATCAATAAGAACAAAACAACAAACTCCGACCGGAACCAAGATCTCCTTCTCCTTCTCGCTCTACTCCTACGAACCAGTGATAGATAGGAGGTGGCGTTTAAGGATCGGAAATTCGATATATCATCGCGCGCCCCATATACGTACACATACCTACGGAATACCATACGGTACTGTAGCGTTATCCGCCGACGGGGGTAAGCCGACCGCCAAAATATCGATCGGCCCTCGTTGCTAGGTTCTTCAGTAACTTGGCCCATAATAGGCTTTAGCATTAGTTAGCCCCTGATATTCATTCTAACAGCTTTCCAGCGCGCAGGTATGCCACTTATGCCACTTATGCCTTGCCCACATGATGAACACCGCACCCTTACTATGTAGATACAGGTCTTTGCCAGAGAAGGGCACGTTCCAATTCCGGCGGGTTAATAATTATGCAGCGGTGGGCTCCATCAAAGCCCGAGCTTTGCGAGCGAGGAGGGCATGATGATCCAATTTTAGAAACATTCCGATGACAAGGGCTCGAGTTAGCTCAGGGGAGAATTGACCCACATGGGGTGTCTGCTACTGTCAAACTTGGATGGATGGGGCCTCTATGCGGGCAAGGCAGACAGGTCTCTTAGACAGTCGATCACCTTCTATCGATGCCAATGCCAACACCAGGGCGGTGACGATAAGTTAGCTCAAATCTGCATTCCAGTGAGGTGACAAGAACACGTTGCAACAGCAGTTCACATCGTCTACTAGTCCGGAGTATGAGCGTGGTGTTTGCGAAATATGCATTCTGGCCATCTTTGTATGTAGATGGAGTTCAAGTACACGTAGAAGCCGCGACGGCTGTGAGGTCCTCGGTGTGTATGTTATTCCCAATGGCATATTCCGCCGCAATATCCTCCACAAAAGAATTAAAATAATTCCCCAAGCGGAGGATCTCAATGTAAGCGACGGCGGGGCTGCCAACCGACTCGCCGTCCTCCTCCAAGACCTCGACCGTGCGAGGGTGCCATCTCAGTGACTCCACCGAAAAGCGACAGCCAGCTCGTTGCCAACTCGCCCAGATGTGCGTCTTCTATGTAATACACATCGGTGCGCCGCATTGTCGCCCGTCCTCAATTAGCTGCCACAAACTGCCCATACGCTGCTGCCTTCCCCCACGGTCCAAATCTCGTGGTAACAATACCTCGTATTTTTGCTGGGCACTTCCGCCTTCGCTTCCCCCGTCTCTACAATGCAATTTACCGTCGATCCGTCGCTGTTTGCCAGGTGTTGATGACGATCCGAAATTGCAACGAAAATCGACGGAAACCAGATTTTTTTGGTGATTGAAAATCGTGAATGCTTTTTGAGCAATACAGATTCGAAGCGCGCGATGGGTATGACCGAAGAAAAGGAAACGAAATCAAACGAGTCGCTAATGCCGTAGAGATGATCCTGAACCGTCAACTTATGCAATCTTTTTTCTTCCAATTGTACACATCCATGCGATTGATACCAAGAATTTATTGTCGAAGTTAATGATGATGGATCGCTGAAGTCCACCAAGCATCGATCCAAGTACTTGACCAAGGGCCTAAGATCATTGCACCATCTGACGGCTGTATTCGTCGTTTACGTAGGTAGGATATTGAAGAACTTGCTGCGAATATCCGGAAACGGCGGGCTGCTGAGGCGTCGGGGTGACTGGGCACCGAGGGGGAACGTATCTGTTCATTGGGTCGGCGACGCCGAAGCAGACGCCATCAGGGGTAATGGGAGGTGTCATATACCCATCAGCAACACCCATGACTGCGCTATGAACTTTATGCGGGGTGCTGTAAATGTCACCCTGTTTTGAAGAGGCAGTAACTTCCGAGGGGGGCGAGGGCGGCCCTGCTCGTCGGGTGATGGCGGCCTGCTGTGCTAGAAACTCGGCGAGCCGTACCGACACCTGGGAATAATGCCGAGACGAGTACTTGCGTGACAGAGTCGCTGAAGGCTGATGGAGGTGCTGTGAAAGAGCGAGCACTGTGACGTTCTCGGTATGATCCCACTCCCCGTCATTGACTTCCGGACGACCCAATATCGCTCGTGCGAGGGCGAGAGATGCGCGCGCCATAATTGACGGCTTGGTTGAGACGAAATCCCGGTGATACAACGCAACCTCGCACAGGTAGGCCGCCATATGCTCCACCTCGAGATCATCACTTTCCTCCGCCACGATGAGCTGGGAGAAGAAATCGACGGTTGGATGGCCGATCGTCCACTCAAGTGTGTTGAGGACGTGCATCTCCATCTGGGTGAACATGCCGGAATCGTAGAGTCCGCAGCACATGTTGTTCAACTCGTTGATTTGAGGTACCCGGTCCTTCTTGTCACCGTATTTAGCAGCAATAAGGAGCGCAGCACAACCGACCAGCTGGTAGTGTTGCTTATAAACCACGCGCTTAGAGCAGTATCGATCCAACAAGTTAATGGTGAGGAAGAGCGTCTCCGGAAGTAAAGAAAATGCTGCGTGGGCTTCGATGAGGAAATCGATCAGATACGGACGCATGAACCATTGTATCTCCCGCTGCATGTCAATTAGGTTGGCGTCAGGCAGGGTCTCGTCCTGTGAAGAGATGTTAATTGCTAGATCGGATTGGGATCAATGTAGCCGGGGGGGGGGGGGGGGGGAAATT
>QJOA01000394.1:0-59280 GCA_004155915.1 Monosporascus sp. CRB-9-2
AATTTTTTTTTTTTTTTTTTTTTTGCAAATAACGTTTTTATTTCGTTAATTTTTTTTTTAAATATTTTTAAGGGTTTTTGCGGGCGGAAAACGAACAAAACCGGCAAAGGTCAACGGAAAACGGTCGGCATAAATATAACTAAAGGAATTTTTAATTCGGAAAAAACGTTATTAGGATTAAATAAAACAACATTAATTTTTACGAATCTAGATTTAATATTTTCGAAAGTTATAATAACTTAAAACGTATCGTAAAAGCCGGCGAGAAAATCTTTCTCGGCAATATGGATATAATAGCGTCGTATTAAGTTTTTAATATATAATAAATAAGAGCGTTTTAAAATAAAAAAATAAAATACGTTAAAAAGTTAAAACTAATACAAAAAATACGTAAACGTACAAAATATAATAATATCGTAATTTGCGCAATATTTTTCGAATTTTATCGAATAATAACTTTCGTAACCGTCGAAAATAAAAAAACGTTTCGAACCTTTTATATACGTCCAAATATATTTATTAAAATATTAAATTTATTTTAAACTTAATTTATTTATTATTTAATTATTATTATTTAATACGATTTTTTAATTAATTATTAATAATAAAGTATTACGGTACTAAAATTTTAAATAATTTTTCCTTAGTATAATAATAAATAACGGTATAACTTAATTTTAAAAATTAACAGTTTAAATAATTATAACTTATTTTTTTTATTACGTTTATTTAAGTTTTTTACGTTTTTCGATATTGATAATTACTATGCCTGTTATTATAAAAAAATTTATTAAAAATTTAATTTCGTTAAAGTTATAAATATTTTTTTTTACGATATCGTATTTATAATAATAATCCGAATAAGTTCGAATTATTCACGAAATATTTCTGAATTTTTAGATAAGATCCGTTAATAATCGATTTTCCGATTTAAACGCGTTTAAAGTTTTTTTTATTATTTAACAAATTTTAACGCTTAATTAACTTTAACGCGTTTTATAACGCGTTAAGTAAATAATAAATTTGCCATATCTTTAACATATTAAAGCCGGATAAAAAACGTTCGCATATTTAAATTAAAAATTCGGTTAATAATCGATTTTTTTTCGGTCGGCGTTAATTTTTACAAAAAAAAAAGCAATATTAGCTCGGACGCGTTTACCGTTAAAATAATATGCTAAGGTGGAAAATAAAACTTTATAAATAAAATCAAGCTTTTTATAACTAAGTTTCGGGTCTCATTTTTTAGCCTAAATAGCTAGGTTTATTTTCGCTTTTTTTATAAAGCGTTTTATAATGTTGGCGTTAAAAAATAAACGATTGAAAATAGGTAATTAAGATAGCTAGAAAAGTATTACGCTCATTGGTATATTGCGCTTACTGGTGTAGCACGTTATTATATTTCTAATTTTTATAAATATATACCGTACATTTTTCATCATAAATTTATTTATTTTCGATTATTATTTTAAAAATATTCGTTAATTAATTTATAAAATTATCTTTTTCGATGCTTTTTATAAAAAATAAAATATTAATTCGTATTAAAAAATTAAATTCATATTTTTAAGTACAAAATTATACCGAGTTTTATAAATTTAACAGGTTACGAACGTAATTAATTAAAGTCGATATAATCCTATATATTTTAAACTAAAATTTTCCCTTAAAATAATCTTTATTTTTAATTTCTTAATAAATAATAAAACACGTTAATAATACAGTTATTATTATAATTAATAAAATATATAAATAATTATTATTAATATATAATTTATATTATTTTAATAATAATTAATTAATTAATATATAACGTTAATTAAGCAAATAAAATTTTTAATTATCAGATATAAGGGATATTAATTATGTTGTTATATTAGGCTAATTACGTGTGCTATAGAACACGTTCAGCTTCTTGGTAGTCTAGCCACGGAATATGTATGTGCCGATCAGTAGGTGACCTTTCCGTTTATGGGGTGCGCTACGCACCCCCCAGCTAGCTGACATAACTAGACTACATTAAAGTGCGGTGTGCGCTCTAGAGCAGCTGCAACTAGTTATGCAATATAATATAACTGATGTCCCCTATATCTGGCAGCTTCGACCTCTGGATGTTAGTATATGGGGCCTATCTTTCAAGTTATCACTCGCAAAATAAAACATTAAGAATCCTCTCGGGTGAGTTCCAAAGCCAAACATAACTCCAGGGTGCTAGACAGGACAAGTTGCAAGGAGAACGGCGCAGCACGCTTATTGGTTGCGACAGTAAGAGGTCCGCGCTGAGATCTATGCCAGATTGCTTGATATTCTCTCCGGGCTGAGAGGAGTCAACTAATTACCACATAAGAAGCTTTCGTACGACAACTCGACGGCTTAAATATAGATATTCTCATGATTTGCAAGCGTCATTACCACTCCGGAGGAACTCGCTGGCCGAGACGTTTTCATCTTGATAGAGCTTATCAACGACACAAGAGACTGGGGTTTCGTCAATCATAGCGGACCTAACTGTATTAATCTAAGATATACGAAGTACGTGCTTCGAAATACTGAGTAGCGTACCTGCTATAGACGCCGCAGAGTAGCATTACCTAGGGTGAATGCAGCCACTATGCACCACATTGACCCTAGCACACGGAAAATTTCCGTACTGAGATGGAGCACTTGTCTGGAGCAACAGCCCTTTTCGGTTGGAAATGCCGTCACTATCGACTTGAGATGGGATCATACTAGCACGTATATGCCTGTTGGAAGAATATATGCGACTCCACTTCCATATTCCGGCTAAATGCAGCACATTACATCTTGACCTCAACTTCTCCGCAACCCCTATGCTCCCCGCAACATCGACTCCAAATACGCAATACGATGATAGCGGAGAACGACAAGGACTATCCTAATACCTGAAGAATGTGCTCGAATAAGCCTATGAGGAACAGAGATGTATGATCTAGTAATACCGACGTCTTTCAACACCACGCCTTTCTTGTCATTGTGCGGATTCGGTCCGCGCCCAGTGTACTGTACTAAGGAGCGACGTTGTCAATTTAGCCTACGTGCCGCCTTGGCTGGTCCAACAGATCATCAAAAAACTGGCTACACGACGCCACAGAGGTCTTAGCGCGGTGCGGGGAGATGGGGGGGAGGCATTAGCAATGCCGAAGTGGATGTCCTAGGCGTGCGGTGAGCCGGACCGGCCAGCCAGCTAGGGCCCGCAAGCCTGGCAACCCCAAATACTCGTGAGAACATCACCCGGGAACCCGCCAACCGTGCTATGAAATCTGGGTGTTTCTCCAAATATGCACGCTTGGCTGTGGGTATATAACGGATTTAGATGCGGAGCTCGCATTATTGTCGTTGGAATGCCAGGCACGAACCTGCTTGGCGAATACCTCGATATGGGGCGCCATGGGTGCTTTTGCGGGATCCCGTACCCCCGGGGTCCAGATGTTGGATCCAGACCACTCGGAACCTCGGACGGAATGGCGTAGCTCTAGGTGATGTGACGGTAACCCGGCTCCTTGGGTTGCGTATATTAAGTTGCAACATCCCCCCTCCATTAAGAATGTGGTTCACGGTTCCCTGTGGAGGTGAATGCGTCCATATCTCTGTTTCCAAGGTCCTGTGAGCTACGCATCTCGGCAAGCACTTGCGGTTACACACCTTACGAACCATGAGGCTACTACAGACGCCGCTGTCGCTGGCGGTAGCTATTGCCGCGTTGGCGCCTCTGGCGCACGCCCTGGGACAACAGCCCATCATCAGCTTCACCGACTACCCAAATGCGTTCCAGGTTACCGGAGGTTCCGTTTCGCATCCGCAGATCCTCGTGTCCGACAACGACTACTGGGGTGTCATCCGGGCGGCAGGCGATCTGGCCAAGGACTTCGGACGGGTGACTGGAACCAACTTCACGCTCAGCAACGGCGAGAGGGAGGCGCAGCCGGCGACGTACGAGTATAATCCCATATCGACCAACTACACACATGTAAGTGCCATGCCTCGATGGCACTTGCGTGGAGCCTTAATAGAGGATGAATCTCTGGCTAACAAATGAGCAGTATTCTACGAACGGTACCCGCTATTTCTACGGCCCCGATTACGCCGACCCCTCAGCAGAAGACACGGTGATCATCGCAGGTACGCTGGGGCACTCTAAAGTCATCGACAACCTGGTTACCGCCGGGAAACTGGACGTCTCCGAGATCGAAGGGAAGTGGGAGTCCTTCACGACGCGGATAGTTGAGGGGCCGATACCCGGCTCTCCCAAGGCGGTGGTCATCGCGGGCAGTGACCCCCGCGGGACCATTTTCGGCCTCTATGACATCAGCGAGCAGATCGGTGTGAGCCCGTGGTACTGGTGGGCCGACGTGCCCGTGCGGCGCAACGAGAACATTTTCGTGCTACCGGAGGGGAAGGTCCAGGGCCCGCCATCGGTCAAGTACCGCGGCTTGTTCCTCAATGACGAGATGCCCGGCTTGTCGGGGTGGGTGCAAGCGAACTACCCGGACACGCCCTACGGCGTGGGCTACGGTGCCGACTTCTACGCGAACGTGTTCGAGATCATCCTCCGGCTGCGCGCCAACTACCTCTGGCCCGCGGTCTGGGGGACTATGTTCGAAATCGATGATCCCGCCAACCAGCCTCTCGCTGATGCGTGGGAGGTCGTGCTCGGGAGCTCGCATACAGAGCCGATGATGCGGGCCCAGAACGAGTTTGGAAATTTTTACAAACCCAATGGCCTGGGCGAGTGGGCATACAACGAGAACAACAAGACGATCGACGAGTACTTCGTATACGGAGCGCAGCGGGCAAAGCCTTATGCTCGAAACAGCCTGTGGACTATGGGCATGCGAGGTACCGGTGATACGGCGATCGAAGGCCTTGGTGTCGACGTTATCGTCAGCATGCTGGAGACCCTCGTCCACAACCAGCGAGCAATTATCGAGGATGTGCTCGAGGTTGACGCCACGGAGGTCCCGCAGACCTGGTGCCTGTACAAGGAGGTCATGACGTATATCCTGGAAGGGCTGACGGTTCCCGAAGACATCACTCTCCTATGGGCCGATGATAACTGGGGCAACCTTCGGAGAGTGCCCATTAAAGATGAAAAGTCTAGGTCTGGCGGCGCCGGCGTGTACTACCACTTTGACTATGTCGGTGGCCCCAGGAGCTACAAGTGGATCAACACGATACAGTTAGAGAGAACCGCAGAGCAAATGCAGCTTGCTTATGAGCACGGCGCCGACAGGATCTGGATTGTTAACGTGGGAGACTTGAAGCCTCTTGAGATCCCCCTTACCCACTTCCTTGATATGGCGTATGATATCAACAAGTGGTCATTAGACAACGTCAGTGACTGGACTCGCGCTTGGGCGGCCCGTGAGTTTGGGCCAGAGTTCGCAGCCGATATCACGGACATCATGACCCGGTATGGTATGTACGCGGCGAGGAGGAAATTCGAACTAGTCGAGCCTCACGTCTATTCTACCATCAACTACAACGAGGGAGATGCAGTCTTGGAGCAATGGGCTGTCCTTGCGGACGACGCACAAGCGGTATACGACGAGCTGGATGACGACTACAAGCCGGCATTCTTCGAGATGATCTTGCATCCGATTTTAGGCGGCCAGATTCTCCATAAGGTACATATCAACTCCCAGAGGAACTCGGTCTGGGCCCACCAACGCCGAAACTCGGCGAACAACGTGATTGCCGATATTCTTGGCGACTTCCAGGCCGATGGAGAACTCACAGCCAGGTGGGATCAGCTTCTCGATGGCAAGTGGAGGCGTATGCTCGACCGTAAGTAGAAAATCTGGTGATCATTTTGGTAGTGCCAATCTCACATGACTGCAGAAACGCACTTCGGATTCAACGGATACTGGCAACAACCTATGCGAAACATGTTACCGGCTTTATACTACGTTCAGGGCACGGTGTCATCAATAGCAGGTGAGGTTGGCATCGCAGTCGAGGGGTCAAATGCTACCGTCCCGGGAGATGATCAGTGGCATCCCAATTCTGCATCAAATATCGCACTTCCACCACTGGACCCCTATGGACCTCCTACGCGATGGTTCGACGTCTTTTCTCGGGGGACTCGGGACTGCGATTGGTCTGCTGAAGTAGACCTACCATGGGTGACATTGTCGCAAACCAAGGGAATAGTAGGACCCAATAACGGTGCCGATACGCGCGTGTTCGTTTCGATCGACTGGGAAAATGCGCCTCAGGTCGTCAACGACACCACAGCCACAATCAACTTCACGGCCGGTTGCGGTCGGGAAGGTTTCACCAGCTGGTACGCCGAACCTATCGTAAAGGTTCCCATCAACCTGCGCTCGATTCCATCGAATTTCACCGAAGGCTTCGTGGAGTCCGACGCGCATGTATCCATCGAGGGACCGCACTACCAGCGCATCTACACGGCGGCGGACCAAGCGGATCCGGAAATCACCTACCATACACTGAAGAACTACGGACGCACGCTGGGCGGCGTTACTCTGTGGCCGCAGACCACGCTGCAGCTCACGCCGGAGACGGCGCCGGCGCTCGAGTACGACATATACTTCTTCACCAACACATCGGTTGCTAACGTGACACTCTACCTCTCGCCGACGCAGAACTACCTGTCGGACGAAGATCCGGTAAAGTACGCCGTATCGCTGTTCCCGGCGGGAGCAGAAGCGGCGAGCCCGCAGGTCAACAGCTTCGTAGGGCGCAGCGTCGGCGAAGATATGCCCGAGGCCTGGGAATCGGCCGTCGCGGACGCCGTCTGGGGCCTGGATCCCAAACACAACACCACGACGACCTGGGACGTGCCCTCGGAGGGCGCCTACACGCTCCGCGTCTGGGGCCTGGCGCCTAGCGTCATCGTTCAGAAGATTGTGGTGGATCTGGGCGGCGTCAGGCAGAGCTATATCGGTCCTCCCGAGAGTTTCCTAGTCGGAAGGGATGAATTCGGGGCGACGAATCGCACGAGCTTTGCGCACCAACCTGGCGTTGTGGGAGGTTTGGCGAACGGAGCTAATAAGAGCCCAAAGCGTGGACGTGTCTTGGCAGCCTAGATACTTCATAGATAGCACAAATTCGACTCATTAATTGTTCTGCAGGGCTAGTCCTTGGGGGGAGTGGTTCTGCATCCTGGAAACTAACAACACAGAGTGTTGGCTGTTGATATTATGTTTATGCAGGGAGGGCAGTGAGCCAAGTCAGCAGCAGATTTAAGGGTGGGGGTGGTGCCTGAAGCAGTGAAGCGGCGAATCAGTCGTAGCCTTCGATTTCCGTGTTTTGACCCCACCTTCCCCCCTAACCTAATGCAACGCCAATTAAGGTACCGATTGCCGGTTGCTGTGGTGAACTCTTAGCGTCAAACCTCTAAACAAATTCCCATCTCTACCAACTTGAGATGCTATGCCATATGAGGCTGCAATTGCTTACATACTTGGTCTTTGCAAGCTTTATCGTTTATCTACGTCAGTTCGGTCCCAAGAAGTGACAAGCGCGAATTCCCAAGGACTCATTTTGGGCTTTGCTCCTGTTGAAAATCCGATTCGAACTTTTGGCGAGATACCCCCCCACGCACGTGCAAATTGAGACCGCGTTCCGCTCGCTAGTTCTGTTTATACCACCGACCATCATCAACCCGACATCTACTGGGAGTCGAGTTCGGCGTGCATTAATGATTTGAGGGTATCTGGGGGCTCTCAATTACATAAACTAATTTCCACCATGTCTGCGACGGATCCGGGGGCTTCATCTATCACGGTCGCAGGTATGGATCTAGCATGCGACAAACCCCCAAGGAAAGCCTGAGCTGATGTTTATACTAAAGTTCGAGTACGGCCATTCACTATCAGAGAGGCTGCGCAGCTGTATGTCGATACCCGAAAATTGGACCCAGCGAACATTACAGAGAGCTAACAGTAACCACAGGTATCGAACCGATGACGGCACAGTATTCCTCGGAGACGGCTCATTAGCCGCCGCTCCAACACCCAAACTCAAACAGAGCGGCATTCGATCGGTTGTCAAGGTTATCGACGAGAGATGCTTGTAGGTACTTACAATAAAACCACGACTACATTCATCGGCTGACGGATCGTTTCCCTCGCAGAGTATTCGATCCGCCCGAGGACAATCCGGTCCAGAAGTTCTCGAGGTCCGTAGTACCAAATGGCAAAAAGGTCAAGGACCAAGTCTTCGCTTTCGACCGGGTATTCGACGAGAACACTACACAAACGGAGGTGTACGAAGCAACGACCAAGAACCTCCTCGATAGTGTCCTGGATGGCTACAATGCGACCGTATTCGCGTACGGCGCTACCGGGTGCGGCAAGACGCACACAATCACCGGAACGGCCCAGATGCCTGGCATCATATTCTTGACAATGCAGGAGCTCTTTGAGAAGATTGCGGACAGGAGCGACGAGAAGCACACGGAGGTGTCGTTATCGTACCTCGAGATTTATAACGAGACCATTCGTGATCTGCTGGTCCCCGGAGGCAGCAGACAGGGTTTGATGCTCCGTGAGGATTCGAACCACGCCGTCAGTGTCGCCGGGCTCACCAGCCACCATCCGAAGAATGTTCAAGAGGTTATGGACATGATCGTCCAAGGCAACGAATACCGGACAGTATCACCAACAGAGGCGAACGCCACTTCATCGCGGTCCCATGCCGTTCTCCAGATCAACGTCGCACAAAAGGATAGGAATGCGGCCGTTAACGAGCCGCACACCATGGCCACCCTCAGTATCATCGATCTTGCCGGCAGCGAACGTGCCAGCGCCACCAAGAACCGGGGCGAACGGCTAATGGAGGGTGCCAACATCAACAAGTCCCTCCTCGCGCTGGGCAGCTGTATTAACGCGCTCTGCGACCCTCGGAAGAAGAACCACGTGCCTTACCGAAACAGCAAACTTACCCGGCTTCTGAAGTTCTCTCTCGGCGGCAACTGCAAGACGGTCATGATCGTGTGCGTCAGTCCATCAAGCGTCCACTTCGACGAGACGCAGAATACGCTACGATACGCGAACCGAGCAAAGAACATCCAGACGAAGGTGACCAGGAACGTCTTCAACGTCAACAGGCACGTCAAGGATTTCCTGGTCAAGATTGACGAACAGATGGCATTGATCAACGAGCTCAAGGCGCAGCAGAAGGATGCGGAACGGATATTCTTCGCCAAGTTCCAGAAACAACAGGAGAAGGGTCGTGCTTCGGCCAGAGAAGGTGTGCAAAGAATCCGGACTGCTTATGATAATTCGTTCCAAGAGCGACAGGAGAAAGTGAATACCATGAAGAAACTACGGGGCATTGAGCGACGAATCAGCCTGCTGTCTTGCTGGATCGCTGCTTTCGACACAGTCTGCGATGCCAAGGAGGACGAGGACGCTATGCCACCGAACTTGGTTGCCATGCGCAAGACGGCACAGGGTATCCTACTAGAACTCGAGAACAGCCGGCATCATCTGCACCAGAAGTTGGAGAAGACGAACTGGGAGCGCGCTATTGACGTAGCTCTCCAGCACAGCATCAGCCAACTACCAACGAGTAATGGACAGGCGGACACTGGGGAGGTGGCCAGCTTAACGAGAGAGGCCGAGTTGGTGAAGGTGAACTTCGCCCAGGAGGCCAACAGAGAAGTTCTGGAACAGGAGAAGGCGGGTGATGCCGCCATCCTGCAAGTCCTGCTCACTGCGCAATTCGAGATCCTTGCATCTCTATCAGAAACGGCCCATATGGAAGAGGAAGAGGCGGTAGCTCATGCGAAAACTATAATCAATCGCCTTTTAGATACCGGTTTCTCGGCCGCCTCGCAGGTCGTGAAGCCCGACGGCGCGAAGATGCCGGTTGAGGTATTTCCGCCGACGAAGCGCGGGACACCCAAGCGCAAGAAAATGGCCAGCATCTCAAAGGACGCAGTGAGGCCGCTGCCCACCCTCCAATTCGCCCCAGTCGTCGCCCCGCAACCACAACAGACGTTCCTCTCTCCTATGAAGGGCTCTCCCAGGCGGCGCAAAGGAGCGCGCAAAAGCGTCTCATTCACACCTGTAAAGAAGAAGTCCCCTTCGAAGCGTGTGGTGCGCTGGCGGGACGACGACGGCGAATCGGGCACCCTGGCGGATTTTGAGAAGACTCCCCAGAAGTTAAACTCGGTTTCCGAACAGAGCTCCCCGGAGAAAACGCTGCCCGACATCCCGGCCATGCCTTCCTATCTCAAAACCGACTCGACTGACGACTCGAGCCTGCTCGCCCCCGAGACGTTGACGCTCGCGGCCTCGAAACCTAACAGGTTCCAGGCGGGCTTCCTCTCGAAATCGCGACCCTCGACGACCGGCATCGGGTCGCCGGTGGCAGCGGCCAGGACGCTGAACGTGACGTCGTCGCCCAGCGCCGGCGCTGAGGGCCGTGCGAGTCCGCTGCGCGACATCTCCAAGGCTGCTAATGTCACCTCGTCGCCGCGGATGACGCGCATCGCGTCGCTGAGCCCGAGGTCGGGCATACCATCCCCGTCCTCCAGCACCGGCGTCGCGTCCTCGAGAAGGGACGTTGAGAACTACCCGCCGTGCGCCTCCTCGGACTCAGACACCTCCGCCGTCATCGACCCCACGAAGCTGCGGTCGGCGCTGCACGCCTCCAAGCGCCGGGACCGGCTCTCAATGATGGGCCACCACGGAGGCTCCGCGGCGCACCATCATCCGGGCGCGCGCCGCGTCTCGTCAGCTGGCTTCATCCACAGGCAGACCAACAGCTACGGGGGTTCCTTGCCGTCCTCGTGGTCCCACCATCACCAGCACGCCCTGGCCTCCTCCTCGAACGGCATCTCGCGCCTGCGCCGCAGCAGCGCCGAGAGGCGACGCAGCCCGCCCATCAGCTGCTCGCCGCCCGACGTCGGGGGCGCCATGCGCTCCCTGACCCCCGGCCAGGCGCGCCGCATGAACCTCGGCCTAAACGGGGCCGGCGCCCGCGCCTTCGGCAGCTCCCCCGGCGAGAGTAGACCCCTGGCTGGGCCTGGCGGCGGTAGGGGCCGCGTCTTCAGCGGTGGAGACGTCGGCAAGGCTAGGCGCATTACTATCGGCGGCGCGGCCATGACCTCCGTCGGCGCCGGCGGTGCGAGGAGGGACGTGGGAAACTCGTCCTTTGCTTTGCGATGAAGGATGAATGGTGTTGTTACATCAGACGGGCTCTTGTGATTACATATATCTACGCATTTTGACTCCTTTGGTCTCCACGCCGGCGTCTGTGTGCTGTTTGCTTTTTTGTTTTCCTCTAGATGAGCAGCCGAAGTTAGACAATGCGTCCATGGTGCGGATGAACCCTGATCGTCGAATCGGGCGCTGACGGCGGTGGCGGTGGCGTTGGCAGAGTTCTTGTATTCTATCTT
The DNA here is from genome assembly GCA_004155915.1 of Monosporascus sp. CRB-9-2. NCBI lineage: Eukaryota > Fungi > Ascomycota > Sordariomycetes > Xylariales > Monosporascus > Monosporascus sp. CRB-9-2. The sequence goes on from QJOA01000394.1 coordinate 11,393, forward strand.
AGTTCCTTTTCTCTGTATCAGCAGTTAGGACCGCGCGGTTCGGTCGGGTACGATAATGCATGCATATATTTGTCTGTACCAGCTCATTCCTCTGATTCGTCAAAGATTGGCTTGCCGTATTACTGACACGGCTTCAACTCCAATGAGATGTTGCGAGGTTGGTCATTGTAGATGCGCTTGCCACAGTGCTTATGCTCACCTAATACGTGCCAGGCCCAAAGTGCCCGGACAACCCCCAGGGCTGTTCTGACGGCCCTCTGTGTCCTTCTACTCATACCTATCACCAACTCATTTGACTTTCCCATGTAAATTCTTTGACATATGCCAAAGTTAAGAGGCTTCTCCTTTCCCTGTGACACACTTGGCCTAGTTGTGACCCTGGTGGCATAAAGCCCAGCGAAACTGTGACATTTTGTATCCATATATCGAAGGGAGTTACAACTGGCCTTCCAGTATCATACCCGTCAACAGAATAGGTAGCCCTGGCGCTAGATAAGTCTTCCTCTCCCTGCAGGCTAGATAATGCAACAGCCAACGCCGACCTTGCATACCTAGACGTGCGACACGCCATCGACGGTTGATGGCAGCCGGCTTGCAACACATCATATCGGGTAACCCTACTGGTATCTCGGGCTTACTCGGTCGTCCGTCCGTTCGGTCTCCGTCGAGATCACAACGGAGCCGAGCTCGCGCTCGCGTCGTCTGACTGCGATGCCTGCCCTGCCTACCTAGTAACTCACCGGTAACTAATGCTGGGATCTAGTTACATAGCACCGGCAAATTCGTTAATATAACATCGTTGTTTATTTTTGACTTGCTAACGACGTGGCCCCAGAGTGGCGCGCTGCTCCGGCGAGCTGTTGGTTCGTTCACAAGTTGGGTGTCGTAAGATGGACAACGCAAGGAAAAGCGACTCTTACGAGCCGACTATATGTCGGGTCGTTAGGCAGGATTGCGCTTACCTCCTCGATCCGGCGCAAACGGGTCTTGCGGTGGCTGCCCAGGGTGATCGCTTTGAATTCCAATCAACCACCCGGAACTTTTATGTAGGCCGCTCACTGGGCCCCGCATCTGTGGGCTCAGCTATGGTTAGGCGAACTATCTACAGATGGCCTGCAAATATTTGCATCTCAGCCTCCATCAAAGCAAAGGGAGCGCCCGGCAAACATACAGGGATCAGATCTCAGCATGACTTAGGTTACCACGATGCAGCTGTTGTGTTCGGATCAATGCTTGAGACGTTTCTGAGTAAGCTTACAGCCTGTTAAGTAAACCATGGCAGGCTTGGGGATGAGGTTATTTGCATCTGCGTTTACGCCAACTATAGACCTAGCTTACACTTCTCCCGGTTATATACATATTGGCAAGTCCGGAACTGGCTACGAGTATAGTGTCATGAGAATGCGCCGTAATTCCTCTTGCCGTGACCCGTTGTCACGGCGTGACTCAACTAGAGGGTCTCGATTAGGTATCAAGTATTGACCCACCCAGTTCCGTAAGCTTCCGATCTAGGAATAGGAGGCTGACATCGCCGGCCTCCAGAATCTTATTTTTCGTTTTCGACGGGGCGCGATACGGTTGAACCTTTTCATGGCTAGTCTTCAATGAATCAATTCTGGCACATTCCATGTGTTGTTTTCTCCTGCGACCCTTTTAGCATCGCGGTTCAGCCATGTCGACGTCCTCGAGATGCGCTGTTCAGCTCCCTGAGACCCGCGGAAACCGGAGCATACATATCCATCGCCGATAATGGGTCTCATCCCTCTCTAATTTCACGTCATCAATGCAGATATCGCATGATGAGGAAATTGGTTGCTTCAAGGTGGAGCAGGCAGCGGTGTATACACCCAGGGATTGATCGATTCGGGACCAAGTTGGCGAGGTGTGGCCGAGTTTAGTCAGACATTCCCGGGAAGCCGTGTGGGGACCGCAATTCACTCTCCCGGCCTTCCGAATGGAAGCTTCGACGTCATTCAACTGTTATCGATGAACCTTAAAGTTCCCCTGGGTGCGACTGATATGGCATATATGTAATCGTATTTCATATATGGGACCCCCGGCCGTGTTGAAGCCTCGCCCCTCATAAATAGCCGCCTAGCCTCCCCTCCGAAAAGTCAGGTAGATCAGCAGCTTCTAGTTCATCTTCCCGCGCGGCTTACTTAGGGACTAACGAGCTCCGTCTGCAGCGTGTCGCAACACTAGACCAGCCCCGTGAAAGAATTGGGCACCGCCATGGTCGCCATCGAGGCCCTCAGCCGCTGGGCTCGCCTGAAAAAGTACCAGATCGAGGTGACGTACGGCGTCTACGTCTTCACGCCCGGGGAGAGGCTCGCCTTCTGGACGATATTCTGCCTGTTCTTTAGCCTCGCCACCTATTATGCGACGCTGTTCCTGTCGCGGAACCTCGTCCTCGTCGTACACTCCGCAGGGTCTCTAATCAGCACGGCCCACAGCAATGCGCACTTCACCTCGCAGGTCGGCCAGCCTGCGAGCGTCGCTGCGCATGCGCCGTCGCGACCCGTATAACCCGACGTACGACGTCGTTGTTCGTTGTTGTCGTCGTGTACCCTCACGACAGCGGCGATAGACACCTAAGCAACTGTTTGCGCGCCATATCATGCCAATTGCGGCGAGGATCGTCTCCATCTGTCCCTGCGCCTTTACTGCGCCCTGTGCGCATCTGCCACGGCTCACTTGCTGCTGATTGGAACGCTGCTGGCAGAATCAACCCGCCGTCACTGCGTGGTCTTTTTCAAAAGACAAAACCAACGAGGATCCCCAGCGCCCGCCGCTTGGATTGACATAGCGAGTATTTTGCCAGTCACCGAGGGATGTTGTGGATTTTTCTGAATTCACAAGCGGCTCCAAATGAGCTTAACGCTAGGCATCACAGACCGACGAGACCTTTCTTCTTCTAAGCAGCTGTATGTGTTGAGACAAGATGGAAGGAAGGATTGGGTCCTGATGCGATTGGGATCGACAGCACGTCTGGAGTAGACATGGCCCGTGCGTGCATATGCCAAGTCCCTCCACCCTAAATGGACAGTTCATCGCAAGAGAGCCGCGACTCCCGAAGCCTCCAATTTGAATATGGCATTTAGTCGCCATAATCTCGAAGGCCCAGTCACATATATCCCGCAGTCGGCCAGTCGTTTGCTATTCGAAGTGTCGACGTCTCGGCGTTCTTGCAAGATCCGAAGCATCCTGCGACTAGGTTCTCACTGTGAGAATACTCGCCGTATCCCGACGCCATCGCAGTGCATAATGCTCCCTAAGAGACGTTTACGGGCCCGTCAAACTGCACTGGGTCTTTCTAGGATGATATGTACGTTCGTAGCATACCGCAGGGCGAATACGATCAAAGGCCAGGGGACGAACGTCGAATATTCCCTTGGCAGGGATTATTACGTCGCTGACGAGTAGTTATGGCGTCGAAATTCCTCCTCCTACTACTACACTGGTACTGATATTTAGCTTGGATACCCTCTGGGTCACATGATGTCAAGTAGAAACAAAGTGAGAGGCAGCCATGCAATGTGCTTGCGATGAAGAAAAGAGGTAAAGCAAAAGGGGATACTTTGGCCCAGAGGAAGGTGTACGAAAGAGCTGGGAGAATCCATTCCAAGTAATGACATATTACTTACTAACACACAATCGACTCAATACAAACCAAGCGTGCAATCAGTTATCCTCAGTCGAGCTTCTGTCTCTTCACGGAATCAGAGTAAATGGCGGATCGCCCAGCACTTTCCGCCTTGCTGCTTCCACCTCCGCTTACGCTTTCGCTCCCACTTGACGAAGATGCGAGCGGGTTGAAGTTCTTCTCAGGGTCCCACGTAAATGGTCCATGGATCTCTATATCAGTCCAAGAGCGTCCGTCGGGCTCGGGCTCAGGGTCCAATTCCTTTTCCACACAGATGTCGTAGCTGTCGTCGCTGTCATCGGAGTCGCCCACCTCCGTGTTGACGTCCTCATGTTCGGTCGGACCGGCGTGCTCACCGGCCTCACCAGCCGGTCCGCGGTACCAGGGATCGGTTGGCAAGGCCGGAGTTAGCCCTCGCCGTCGTTCGGAATAGTCCCGCACGACCTGATGGTTCGTGAAGAGCAGGAAGATCCGGTAGCCCGTCCAATCATCCACGAAATGCTGTAGTTCGGCGCCGCGGAACACCACGCAGGCTCCCGGTTGGTAGTCGAGCTTGATGCCGAGTTGGGGGAAGCAGAGGTCGCCGCCTGTGAACTATTAGCCAATTGATTCGGAAGCGTGGGAACCGGCACTCAAAAGGCCGTGCCTTACCCTTGTAGTCGCCCAGGGGGATGAGGCTCGCGAACCCATACTTGATGTCATTCTTGTCAACGTGGCGCTCCGTGAAAGAGTTGATCCCAAGCACGCAGAGCGTCGCCCAGTTGGGCGCCGAGACGCCCATGCGGTCTTCCCGGGCGAGGCCCCGGAAGGCTTCAATACACTCATCGTACTCCCTGGGCGCCACACTGCTGAACACGAATCGCGCCACCTCCGAGGAGATTCCGAAGGCGCCGCGTTTCAATTGGGGAAAGATTTTTCTTGAGTAGTCCCCGCGCATTCGCGCCGATGCTGCCATCTCCAACTTCGTGTCCGCCGTCAGGAAGACGTCCCTGGAGCCGTGTCCCTTCATTCCCCAGGTCCCGTAATGGACGACGCATGACGCTCGCTCCTCGAGCTCCTGCAGTGTCGTGGCTAGTTCCATGTTCAGCTCCGGATGCTTCTGGCGAATGAGCTCGTCGACCATGTGACGTGCCGAGTCCGGCTGCGGCAGCGCAGCAATGGTTGTCCATTTCCTCAGGGCTAGGTCGACCTTCTGCATCATGGCATCGCCAAACAATCGTTGGAAGAGCCGTGAGAAAGAAACAAGCACAACTTCCCCGTTACGGTCCAGGATGACGACGACGTCTTCATCCACGCGCGTGTAGATGTCCGGGTCGGCTGCAGAGGCCCGGTCTCTCAGGTGTTGGTAGAAGAAGTCCCGGCTCCAGGTGTCATCATCTGCCTCAACTTCATCCATGACTTTCTGCAGATCCCGGGGCGGGCGGCTGGCGGCCTTGCGCAGATCGTCTCGCGCTTGCCGGTTGTGCTCGAGCCAGAAGACACGTGTCGTTTCGGCGCGTAGCTTCTTGTACCAACGATTCCTCTTACGACCCGGTTCCGACGGCCGCTCGTTCGACATGCGATAGCTAGCAATTTGGTGTTCTCCGCGGAGTACTTTGGCAATGAGGAGGTTTTCCACGGCTCGACCCATGGGAGGCTCGATTCGGTCCATTTTCGCAGACGCTTTCCGTTCCAATGTAGTGGCACGAATGCTGTTGTAGTAGGACTTGCTGTCGGTGTAATCAACGTCCTTGAGCAGAGAAATGCGGACAGCCAGGCCGTCCTGGTGCAAGATGGCAGTCTTATCTCTCTCGGTATCCTCCACAATGTAATGGTCGTACTCACCATTGACAAACGACCCCTTGACACCTTTCAAGAAATCCCACGTCCTGGTCATCCACTTCTCATCTACGGGGGTGGGCTCCTTGTCTGAATCGAAGCGAGGAAATGCCTGCATTGATTAGCTCGCTCTGTGACTTTTGTGGATTCAAGGACGTACGGCTGCCCTACGAGGGTCTTCCACGGAATATACATTGCCAGAATGAGCCGTCTTTCTGGCGTACTTGTCCCCTGGAATGCCTCTGATGTATTTTCCGTAGCGAACCAACGGAACATGAGCCGATGATGCAGCCTCCATGTTGGTAATGTTGATACAGTTGGTACCGTTGGTTGTGGTAGAAGGTGAGGATCCGTTTGCTACGCCAGGTGAGGTAGTACTTAGAGTAGCTGCATTCCATGGTAATTGTACGGCAGCTGCCACTCACTGGACCGGATATAACCTGGCAGCCCCAAAGTATAGTCCTGTTTTCCGTATAACAAATCCTTATTATGTTTAATATTACTTAAGATCATAAATAAATGTTATTAACTTGTTACGGATGATCTAGGTAAGACCAGGAAGTCTTTAAGCAACGCATTCAACTTCACAATTATGTTGCCATTTTACCGACGCCACCGTTACCTACCTCTTAAGCATATTTATCTAACATAACCTCAGTAGATTATCATCTGTCTTTGTCTGGACTACTAGATTCCTCTATCCAGGCTGTCCTTATTTATTTCGAAGCCTTCTGAGCTTTGGGCACCTTATCTTCAAGATGTTTATTACTTAAATCTTTCCTTTAGGAGGCTCCGGTCTCCGTGTCTTTGACTCCGGTGACCCAACTACCCTGGTATCTTCCCGTTAATGTGGGTCCTGATAGGGATGCGACGGGCATTGATTTGGAGGACATAACTCCTCAGCTGCCTTCAAACTCACTTCTGATCCGCTGGGTGCTCCGAATGTAGAATCTACCATTGTTGATGGAAAGTCCAGGTCCCTATTGTCAAATGACGATGACAGAAAACAATTTGTTTCGTCTATCGTTAGGGAAGAGCCCTGGAACCGGCATTTCTGGACAAGATCAGCCTCGAAGGACTTACTGCGTTTTCAGTTGGTAATATTACTATATTCCGAGCTATCGGGACCCTTATGTCGGTTTCGATAGGAGCTCCACGAGTTTTGGAGGACGAAGATCCCGGGTCTACGTAGCAAAGAATCGTCTTCTGACGCTGGACCACCCAGGTTTTACCCCTTTGCGCAGCAGTTCTCGTACGGTTATGACTCTGCAACCACCAATGATTATTGTAGCCATGAGTCATGACAGCGGTATGGCTCTGTAATCACCCGGTTCTACTTGCCGTAATTATCTTGTCCACATTGTCCCTTGCGAGGGCCGCTGGCCTATCTCCGGAGAGCCTTCTACGGCTTGCTCTTCGTAGTCTCACCCACGCACCTGGGTTTTATTACTCTGCCTGACCTTTGCTACTGGCTTATTGGGATGACGTGCCACTTCATCTTAATTATATTGACCAACCAGTGAATGGGTTCACACCTGTGATACAATTTGACCCCCTTTCCTCCTCCGCACAATATGGCGTTGGCGCTCAGCGGGTTCCCTTTCCCGGTTGGATATACGATCACTTATCAGTTCTGAGCCGAACATTGCATATATGCGTGGCTTTCTTGCTACATGCGAAAAGAATTAATGCATACATTGACTCGGGTATCCGAATCCTTCTCTTACTGAACAGCGTGAGGGATAGCCACTCACTAATTATTTTAGGGGGTACTAAGTGGTAAAGACCTTGTCCGTATTAGCACAACGCCCTCTTTAACACGGTGTGGGCATCGTCCTGGTCATAGCGAGATTGCCGAATCATGGGCAGTGGCAATGCCAATTTGGTTGAATCTGCTGACATCGCGAACCAGAAAACGCCCCATGATTTGAGTACTGGTCTGAATAGAAATGTCGCCTACCTAATGCTAGAACGCCAGCGTGGCACCTGGGAGAACCTGCAACGTTTCCGGCAAAGCATAACCTTAATAATATAGCACTAGCTATGATTGACTTAAGGCTTTACTCCCTGAAGACTTAAAGCAAGCCACTTGATGAAGGCGTATTTTTAATAGGTGGAATCATTGTGCCGAAGAATCCTCGAACACAATGAACCTCATTTGCAGCAAGCATCCGAACCTGGGCCTCGAAGACGAAACCACCGACGGGGTTTACCCCCAGATTCTGGGCCTGAATGCCGATTTCCGTCCCAAGAGCTTCTTTAGTCAGTTGTTAGGAAGCTGTTTCTCGTCGCTAGTGGCGCATGTGAATCCTTCTCTAAGCTTAATAGGCCTCCTAGACTGATACGCCCTTTCGTCGTCTCCATCATCTTTGGGCGTAGTTTCTTCACCATGTCACGCCTATTCTCGACCACAAGCTCCCCATGCTCGATAGGTGGTCCTCAGCTGATACTTTCTCCTTCCTTTCCAGGAGTAGTTGTCGCTTTCAGCTGAGGCCTGCACCCCACTTGGACCCCAAAGGCTGTGTACTATGTGTCTATTCTCGTGAGCCCCACACTTGAGGACCGGCGCCGAGCGGGTCCCGTTGATGCCCTACGCTTGAAACGGTCAACTTATCCATTCCATGTGTGTGGGAATATATCTTGGCGAATCCTTTCAGATCTACTATATCTCATCGCCTTGGACTTAGTAAGCGCTTGTTCATGGCAGCATCTGCTGTCCGAATACCGCTGCCTCTGTTCGGCGTAAGTGAGGGCTGCAGTCCGTGGCACGGCTCTACGGCATGCACCTGCTTGTAAGGTGGGGTGTCCTCTCGCGTGTCAAAATGTGGGCACTGCTGTGGGCCCCGACGTGCCTCCAAAGGTCCTCGAACGTTAGCGGCTCTAACTTCCGTGGTTTTTCCCCCCATCGGGACCACGCGAGGTTTCACGGCAGTTCCGGCGCTGGTGAGCCTTTTAGCTTGCTTACATGTGTCTAGATCGTGACGACAGAGACAGAACGCTGGCCCCGCAGTTTGCTGCAGGGCATGTAGATTCCCATTTGTCCTTCAGCTCGGGTAAGAAATTCTAGGCGTTAGCGGTACAAGAAGAAGGTTTGTCCCCATTCGGAGATCTAATAAGGCCGATGAGATTAAGAGGCGCTTCCGTGACATCGTAAGCGGTCGTATCGGCGTTGGCCTGCGTAGGCACTCTGCATGGAACGCAGTGAAATACCAATAGGAAGTATGGCGGGTTGTTAGGCCTGTGACTTCAGGAGAGGAGGGCATCAGTGTCGCTTTGGTACCTCGGCTCCGGGCAACCGGGAATAATATACAGACTGCAAAATCCATTTCCCCTATCATAAAGCCATACTTCTAGATCTGCCATTGTCTACCGGTTATTTTGGAGGGGCTACATTGAATCAAGAAATCGATATATTATCCAGCCAATCATGTCTGGCGTATGAAGGAGTCCCTGAGAATTCGGAGCACTGCACTCGACTTTAGTTATAGATGATCGAGAACAAGCCACCAGTCTAAGTGGCCACCGTATCGAATAACATGGGCTAATTACGACCGAGAAGGGACCGGATAACCCCAGCCTAGCCTGATCGGATTCGTTTTCTGCACTATAGTCGTTTTCCGACTGCGATTTTATCCATCAATTATCTGACGACTATACTAGGTCACCGGGGTCCCTTGGACCGCTGTTACCATAACCATGACAATTAATCAGCCACTACTCTGCTAAGACGGATATGTCGGCTCCCGATGGACTGCTGTTGCCCGGAATCCTAACCGAGCTGCAGCGCGCATCCTGTTGTGTAATCACACCCCGACAAACGTCTCGGACTAAACATCAACGGTTAGACGCTGTTCAAAGTTGACAGCTCTCGGCTCTCAAGCCATCAAATTTTTGATATCAAGTGTTACACTGCCTCTATCAAAGGCGAGAATAGGAAGACCCTGTTCTATGGCATCCTGAACCCCACCAACGCCTGTGCCTCGATCCGTATATCCTAGTCGTTACAAGGAAAAGCTGGGTATATCATGTCCTTTTGCCGTCGAATCAAACCCTATACCGCACTCTCCCTTCCGGAGGGCTGCTGCAATAACATCTCCAGCAGAGCCACGCGACTGGGCCGCTGTCGGCCATTAGAGTACCGACGTATCCGGTTGCAGCTCCCCTTGGCTAAATGTGTATCCCTCGCTGTGACACGTGTGAACTCTCCGCCGCATTGAGGGCAGAGCACCTTCTTCGCGTTGCCCGACTTCTCCTTCTGATGTCTCTTGAGATTGCTCAATGTGGAGAACACACGTCCGTTGCAGCCGTGCTCCCAGCACTGCGCCTTGGCCTCGCTCTTCGCCGCGGCCGGGCTCTCGTTGGTCGTGGTACGCATCAGTTCGTTCGGCTCATCCCATACCGGATATGAGTTTGGCATCACCAGGTTTATCGGGTCCGGGTGTTCCATGGGCGAGCCTAACGGTGACGGTGCACTGCTATGGTTGCTTGAAAGATCATTATCGAATGCGTAGAAGCTGGTATAAGCGTTAATGACTTGGTCGCCGTCTGAGCAGGATAGAATACGTACTTATCCGTGTATGACAGGAAGTCGAGGTCGTGGTCGTAAATATCAACCGGTAAAACAAATTTGCCTCGTGCCTCAGCTACACCTGGGTAGCTTTTGCCGTCGTGGCAACCGGTATATGAGACGTAAGGGGTAGCGAGAGTCATGATTAATGAGGCCGTTTTGAGATTTGAAAGAGTAGTTGGTGTGCCAGTCTTGCTCGTGGTGAACGTATATATATAAATGACGGGCTGTATCTGGTCCGCTTAAAGGTCTGGGGAAACCCTACCTGATAAGAGCCGACGTTAAGGCAGTTCGATTCAGAACGCACCAGTCCGGCCTTTATGATGCAGGATCTAGTGTGTCTAAATAAATGGTCCTGTGGGCCGGCCGTTAGATCGAAGTTCAAGCCTCGCCGTTCAGCTGTGCAGCCGTTTAGCAACAAACGATACATGGGTTGTTGGGGACCTTATCCTATCGTAGCAAGCCACAACCATGTGGATTACACCCACGACTGGCGCTGGGCTAGACCTCATGTTCTAAATATGCATTATGCACCACTGTTACGCGAGATTACCGTTTTACAATTTCTATTGGGCCGGATGCTGAGCTCTCCTCTATGGAGCTAGACGGCAAAGCACATGGCACGGGAAAATAGTTGCGCCATGACTAACTCTGCTTATGGTCTCTAGGTGTACTGTGTGCGCTCGGTTAAGAGTGGCGCTATAAGAGCCGTATACTATATGGCGTCTGTATAGCCGTTTACGGGCTAGGTCTCAAACAATGATAGCAGACCTTCCAGAACCAACGGCAGTCGAAAAGATTCACTAAGGAATACAACGCTCCTAGCTCTAGATACTGTGCTTACTTGCGACCTGAGACAGGACAGCATGATGCCAGCATTGCTCGGTGGAACCAACTGCGTATGCACTGCAACCTTAGGGAGCAGATCCGCACAATGATCTTTCTGGTTGACTTCGGCAAAGCGGAACAGATCTTGGCCTGGTTAGCACTCTACCTTGCTGAAGTTAACGGCGGACGTGAGCAGGCGTCGGTTGAGGCGAGACCAGAATCTTACTTTCTTCCCCTTTCGTCGATTCACCATGATCGACAAGCCCTGTACCTGGTCAATCCTACTCCCCGCAGAATTGCCATGCGACGGATCCGTAAGGCTGGGCCCGCTAGGATACGATAGTACAGAGTAAGCATGCACGACGTATATAAAGCAGATTGTCTGGGGCGCTCCGCCCAGCTTCAGGTTACTGATTATTTAAGGTAATGGAATAAGTAAAACAGACAGAGGATTACCATGGGAATTGGCGGGACTGTGTGTTCCTGACTTGGAATACTTCCGGTGCAGGGGATTTTTGCATAGTGCTGCGTCAGCTTGAATACACACTACACATTGAAACTTCATATCAACGCAGAGTTCACACCGCATTTGTATACTTTACCGGACTAGGCCACTGCTTTTGGTTTTGCTGATTGCCCCCAAGAAACGCCGCATATGCAAGCCACGACCGCTCGCAAGTGTGACACCTCGAGCTAACGCACAGTCCGCCGACCTGGCCCAGTAGGTTGCCCGCTAGCTGACATTTTACTGGCACCATTCGATACGTGCGTTCGTCCGACGATGTAGAGCAATATACAGTCATCTCCACATCTGCATGCAAGGCACCCCTGGCCCGCCCACTGCAGCGGTTCTGCCACTTACATACGTTCAGTTCATATGGTGGCCCAAGAGTCTTGGTTGGGTAATAAATAGGAAGACGCGTGACTTCTGCAAGACTGCTGTCCAGTTTTGTCAGCTCGAATTACTGCTAGGGGTGTTATGCTGACCGGGTGGGGCGGCATGATCTGAACTGATGCTCTAGTGATCAAAGCGTGGTTCAGCTCTCTATTTTTGACTTCCGACAGAATTTCAGCTGCGGAATCAGATTGGATTGACATACATCTTTTTTGTGTTGACAAGGGAGCCGTCCCTGCCCCCCGCCTTCTCGTGTGTCGTGACTGGACCTGTCCTCATCTAGCTGCCTTAGGATAGCCTGAACAGGCTTAGCCAGCGTTACATGGCTTACTGTTAGAGGGGTCTAGTCTCTGTGATGGCGCCAGGAACCATTGGCTTTGGCAAACGCCATGCTGAACCTGGTAGGCAGAGTACTCGTGGTAAAAACCGACAATAGACCGTGGCGTCAAGTGCAGTGGCTTGGCCGAAATCGTGATTTAGCTAGACGAGCTACAGGGGACACGTCTGTATTCCTGCAATCCTGCATTTCTTCCGCCGATACGGACTTTTGATTAAATACCGACCTTGCTGCCGCCATCATCATCCGTACGCGACCCAAGGTTGCATCACGTTGACACTGCTGCGCAGTAATACCTCCCAGCCGCCCCCGACCGGGAAGGGCAGCGCCAAGAATAACGTCTCAGTCGAGCCACCCAATCCGGACGGTGCAATCGCGAATCCTGTTTCGAGGGCTTACACAGTAGTAAACCAGTTAGGCGCACTCCCTTCTTTGGGGCCGGATAATCTCGTGTGGGATAGCTGGTCCGCCTGAATTGGTGCAGCAGCACTACTGCGGCTGCCAGCAAGGGTGAAGGACCGACCGGTGCCAGGTGGGGAAGGGGGAGGGTCATGCCCAACACCTTTCCAAGATGGACTCACGGACTCGATCAGTAGTACGACAAAGACCGCGCCTCCAAGCAAGCTTTTCATTCTTCGACCGGGTGCAGGATAGCCGGAACCGGGGTGGATAGATGGGGCCGAAAAGCATTGAGCCGGAGCGGTCGGAGGGGATATGCCCGGTCAACAGTCCCGAATCTGGCACTGATTCGCGGGTGTCTCCATCTTCATTTCACAGCCGTGCCGCAATTGGTCAACCTGCTTGAGAGACATATGGTACTGTTAGTGCATCCCCATGTTATCACCTGCATGACAACGATCCATCCGAGGGCGGGAGCGTCCGCTGAACGAGCCGAAGGGTCGAGACGCTTTGGACTGGCGGCTCCAGATGGGGTCTGGGCCACTGCCTTGTGTATTGCCATAGATTTACCGCCTTGTTCCCCTGACTGACGCGCAGCATACGGCGGGTCCCGTATATGTAATGTCGTGCCGTGTCGTGTCGCGTCGTGTCGTCGACCGATTCCACTCGGGCCAGACCCCTTGGGCCAGACTCCCTGGTATTCCGCAACAATCAGAGTATCACAGCATCGAATCGGTTCGTCCGGAGCAGCGAATGTGCCTGAGAGCCAATGGTGTCCTCGACAGTCTGGCCGAGCATCCCGATACCACTTGTCACCCGGCATATATCATCTCGTATATAGAAGCATGTGGGCCATCTCGCTGTTGTTTCGGTGGTAGTGCCGAGGGTAGTCTCGTTGATTCTGCAGGCGTCGTTCGAGACTAGCTGTCTAATCCAACACAGCTTGTGATCTGTCGAGGGTTCGGGGAAAGGGGAACGTTTCGAAAACGAAACGGGAAGCAAGGAGGGCCTGATGATTTATATTACTCTTGTTGAGTTTCGGAGAATGCTGTGCACTGCAAATGGCCGCGTAATGCCCCAAAGCAATACGGGAGTCGGACAGTGAAAAGGAATCTTCGGGGTTTACTGCAATGTGGACCCGCTTGTCCGTGTGGTGCCAGATGCAACGGTCTTGCATGCGGACAACGGAGCGACAATCTTTCCCTGTTCTTCCCCCTCGATCAATGCAAGAATACCCGACGCAACAGAACTGCCGGCGATTGGAAGCCAGGATCAAACCAAGTCGAGATTAGAGTGCAACATTGCCCGACCGGAGTTCACGAGAAGCCTTACGGGATCGACTGCTAACCTAGCTCCCGGCTCCCGTGGGTCTGTTGTTTTCCCCCTCCCTTGCAGAAAAATCATGTTGACAAAGCGGCCGACGGGGCGACATTAGCTGATCGCCGCCTCGCGATAGAGGTATTGTCTCCCTCGACGGGCGATGCAAGTGATCCAAATCCATGGACAGTATTAGTTTGTGATTCTCTTTGAATTCGGTGGCTATAACTGTAGTCTCATTTAGCCTTAACTTCCGCAGGATTCGAACCCTGATCCATACCCGCCCAAATAATGCAGTCAGATCTTAATTCTTACTGGGATACACAATATGCTTGGATCAATGACGGATGACGCGTCACCTGTTTTCTCCTCCTAGGCTTCATGATACATATGCCGGCGACATCAATGCCAAGAATCGTTATAATAGAGAAACTCGACGTCCCCGCGGCTTAATCCAATGAAGGCGGTCATATCAGGGCCAAAATATCGCCGTATCGTCAGAATTCCACCCGCGTGAATGGATCGCCAAGCCTAGTTGCCACGGTAAACCAGGACCGCCGTTACACAATCGCCGGTTCCCTAAAGGTGCCAAGTCACCGGCCGTGGAGTTGCTGCTGCCTCTGTCCTTAGCCGGTGAAATGCTTGAAGGATGCTGTTGTTGGGTCAAACTCCTTCACGTTGCGTTATCCACAGTGATTTGAGTTTGACATGATTTAGAGATGGCCTGTAGACAGCCGGATGAACCAATGCCTCAAGATACTAGGGAAGCGATGCAAATTTAGCTAGCAGACTGTTGTGAACTTATCTCGGTTGGTTGGGAGGGGTGGTGAATTTATTGAGGCCATCCGCGTGACCGTGTGTCTCATTGTAATAGGCAAGTTAATTAAGGGTGCGGGCGGCCAGCCATTAGAGTAGCTCTTGCATCGGAGTAACAGGCAGTATCAAAGCCCGCAGTATCTAACACCTGACACAGAGTCACCAGGAGAAGAACCTCATGAGCCTGGACATAAGACGGGACTGGGATTCTTGAGAGCCTTGCTGGGGAGAGTCTTCCTTATGAACCAAATGCCTGAATAGTAGTGAGGGAGCTATTCCTCTGCACCACGGGACATTGCTAGAGATTAGCCCAACAGCCTAGCTAAGCACAAGTCGGCGAAGACGACAGCGCAAGCCACTTTTAAAAGCCAAGATTAGCAGCGCGGGGAAATTTTCCCAAATACACGGATGATCCTTGAGGCATATATTGTCAGCAGTCGTATGGGGCCTGGAATCGAAAATCGGGATTGTGTTTTCAGCTACCCATGCAGGCCATTGAGTATATATGTACCTCGGGAATGGAAGCACACCTGATGTAGGAGGCTTGCCACCAGTCTCAAAAATTATGTCTTAATATGCTTCCACATGCCATGGGGCACAGTCAGGGTTACTGCCCTGTTTCAGCGAAATGTTCGTCATAGTCATATAGAAACAAGTGACCACTTGCTTAAGACGCAATAGGAACTATTACTCCTCCCCAGTAACTAGAGAAAAGGTTTGTTATTCCCCTTCTTACTATGCCTCAGAGTTAGAATGCCAGTGTTTACCTAACCTTAGAGCCTTGTTTGATGCATGGGAGGAAGGTAGGGATCCTCAACTGTTCCCTCAGCCATGGGATAAAGTCGATGGGTAATCCCGGATCTACCGGGGGTCCATAAAGGCCAGTATATCCATGGTATTTTATTTCGAAGAGGCCGTCTATGGAGAAGGCGAATGCCATAGACTGTTCAACGCATCACCGTCCGCTAGCTAGACCTTCTCTGCTAAATTTCTCATCCTACTATCGGGCTGATAACTGGGTGATGCACGGTAGAAGATGTGCGGTCGAACACCACGTCTAAAGTAATTATGCAATGCAATTTGTTTCTGATAGTCTGCATAGGGCAGGTTTTCGCTAGCGGGCCGGCCCTAGCGAGACGCCACACTGGTGAACCGCCGTAAGGGGCAGCAGGAGCGAAGGTCAACAGGTTTCAACTTCGACTAAGTACGAAGTAACGGTACTCGGAATAAGAAGCCGTCTTGGTATATACCCTTGGCCGCCGAATTCGTCGGTATTTTCCGCTTGCTATCTTGTTCCGTCCTCCTCCGACTTCCTCCGCCGCTCTGTCCGCCAATTCCGCTTGAGCCCGCTCCGCCCGGCTACGGCCGTTGACCCACAAGTCTCGGTCGTCCTATCAATCCTGCGATCCTGCATTCCTGCCATCCTACCATCCATCTCACCTCCAGATCTTACTCTATGGCACGAGGTACCCCTGTCATACGGTTATCCCAACGATGTCCTTGCCATAGCTGTATCTAATTGTAGCTCTTGTCGGGCCCAACAGCTTGGGTAGGTGGGCTTCTGGGCTGTTGCCATGCAATGAACTCCGTATTGTAGGAATAGAAGGGCCTTCGAAAAGTCCGTGTCTTAGAGATACTTAAATCGTGGTTCGCTCAGTAGACGGAGACTCTAACAACTCATCCCATCTCATTACCAAGCACCAGTGAAGCATCTCAAGCGTCAAACACTTAGATACCTAAAGCGATTATCATCCCCATCACCATCAAAAATGTCGGTCATCGAAGTTCAGGCAGCCCCCGTCGCTGCCGTTCCGGAGAAGGCTGTTGTCGTCGAGGCCGAGGTGAAGGAGGTTGCACCGGAGCCAAAGAAGATTCGCACGACCACCGGCGTTACGGGCATGTACAACGGGACCAAGGATGGCAAGGACGCATACATCGACTACGCCACTGGCTCGACCAACATCAACGCACCCCTGGAGGTCGCCATCACGGTGGAGGATATGCGAGACTTCGAGGTCGCTCCCACTTTCCATGGCAACGGATACCAGCTGGTTAAGCACAAGACCATGATGCACCCGGATCAGTTCTCGAACGGCCGGACCCCTGAGGGCAAGGAGTTCATCCACAACGCCTACTTCCCCGAGGTGAAGAAGCTGGTGCAGCAGATCACCGGGGCTGAAGTTGTCCAGCCTTACATCTTCCGAACTCGTCACCAGTTCGAGAAGCCCACCGACTTCATCGCCTCGCGCAAGACCGGTGCGAGTGCCCTGCCCCTCGCCCACACCGACCGTGACATGACCACCGGCCCTAACGGTGTCCGGGACGTCTTCGGCGAGGAGGAGGGCAACCGCTTGATGAAGAAGTACAAGCGCTTCGCCCAGGTCAACGTCTGGCGTGGCATCGGCAAAAGGGTCGACCGCTGGCCGCTCATGTTCATTGACACGAGCGACATCCCGGGCGGCTTCAAGTACGAGAAGAACCTGGCTAAGGTTTACTCCGCCAACGATCCCCGCGAGGCCCAGCGTGGCGTCAAGGCCCACGACGTCGTCCTCGTCGACGACCCCCACTACAAGTACCGCTACGCTAGCAACCTCGAGGTCGACGAGGCCTTCGTCTTCTCCTCATTCGACTCCGACGAGAGCAAGGTCGTCCCCCACGGCGGCTTCTGGGACAACAACACTCCCGATGACGCGCCGGCGCGTACCTCGATCGAGTGCCGAACCTGGTGCTTCTGGGACCCGGTTGAGGAGGAGGCCGCCCCCGCCCCTATTGCCGCTTAAAAGGGTTATCTGTGGAGAGAATCGATCCAAGGGATCCCAGTAGCAATATACCATTCATATCATATGTCTCAAATTACACGTACATAGGGGTCATAGGTTGAGGCATCAAATAGGGGTTAATAGGCGTTATAGATGGAAGAGATTTAATTAACTCAGAGGTTCAGAACAGTGCTTCACGGTTTAAATTCCAATGTGTACAGGCTACCGACGCCATATTATAGTAGTTATGCGTATAGAGGCAGGCGATCTGCGCATGGCATTGGCACAGTGGAAAGGCGGCCATGCGCTATTGAGAAGCACGCGCAGAACTTAGTGTAGAATTGATTGTTGACTGCAACTTATTGGGCTGCATGGACATACAGGCCACTTTAGTAAAGGTATCACATCATGTGTAAACCAAAAACATATCATATTCCAGCAGAAACCAAGCAGAATTGCTTTATCTAATCGAATAATCTCACAGAACGTAGTGGCAGAGTCGTCACCATCGTATCCTTCTCCGTATCAAAGGTTCCTACGATCCGCTTTCCCTAGTGCATTAGCTCCTCCTATTGCCTATCCAGCTGTGGAATTCGGAGCTTTATGCCCTAGGCTTGAACTGCTTCCACACTCTCTCATACTCCCGGTTGTTATCCTTGCGGATGGACTGTGGCGGAGAGTACAGCTTCGGAAAACAAATTCCATTCCTTCGCCCTGTAATCCTCAATGTTTCTCTCTTTGCTGTCATCAAACACCTTGCCCTTCATCTGTACTAGTGAGTCAACCATCGGAATACGCTCGGCGGTAGAGATATCCATGCCCTCAGGGGGATGGCCAACCGGCGCAGGTTGATTCTCTATTGTCGGCCAGGAGGGACGTGTTCAGCTATCCATCGGGACATTTTACTCACTGAGGGACATTGGTCCGTGTACCGAGTGAGCAGCTAGAATGTCTACCACGTGATATTCGTCGTCTTCATCCCTATCATACATAACAACCAAGCGGTATTCCTTCGCCGAGTTAACTATAGGTAGCTAATGAACGTTAAAGGGCGTAGTAACTCACCGTGAGCATCTCCTGGTGCACAGGACTGAACTGTTGCATCAGCCCCTGCTCTTCATCCCAAAAGGGGTCTGATTTCGATGGCTTTCGCCTCCCCGATGGCTCAACAACTATCATCCTTTCGCAACCGAATCATCCTAGGTAAAGCTGCGGTGATAATCTGAATGGTGTTCGTCAAAACACATATCGGCGTAAGCTAATGTCCTTGTTTTCAATCGGGTAAGATAATGTGTGTCTTTCTCTTGGTTAGAAGCTATCCAAGAGTGATTCTCCCAGCTCGGGAACAGGTGCTCAGCCAGCGGATAGCATGCTAGGGGCAACTTGTCTTTGGTGTGATCTACTATGCGACACACGATGATCCACTGATGACTGATGCGTAATTTGAAAGACGGCTTTGGTGTCTTTGCCATAGCCCCTATTCAAGGCGACAACTTCCATGACTGACCGCAACAAATCAAAATCAAAAGCACCAATCAGATCAAGACACGAGTCATCACTTTGGATTCATGTGGTTCAATCAGTCAAGGAACGGCCAGCAGACATCGGATCTGATAATTTGTGCAAACGTTGACTTCTGTGGGACACGACCCCATTGGAGTCTTACCAACTCAAGCTTTCTGCGCAAACTAGTTAGGCAGCCTGCCCAAAATGTAGTCTATTCTACTATCATTCGAGTTAATTAATCCCTCGAGATCGCAGGTGCGGATAGAATTGTAGATCGCTCAAGTCGAGCCCGGCCTCATCCGCTATGTTCCATCTACATGAAGCTTCACACGCACCAGAACGGCCAGTACGGCCTGCAGCAGATGTGGTGCCACTTCCAGACGCACGAGCACATCGAGATGGCGCCGCGGGTCTTCAACTCGCTCGGGTACCAGACCGATATCCTCGGCAAGGTGCACGTCGGCCACCGCGGGGTGTACCGGCGGGAGTGGTACGGGCGGAGTCTCAGCCGCGACGTGCAGCAGAACGCGGCGAGGACTGCACGATTCTTCGGCAGGGCCGCCGAAACGGGCGGCTGCCCCATCTGACGGTCGGGCTCCGGGACCCCCATCGCGACGAGACGCGCGAAGGGTTCGGGAACGACGAGGACGACGTCAGGGACATCAGCGCCCCCGACTACAGGACCGCGGACGTCGAAATACCGCCCTTCATCAGCGACGCCCCGCAGCTGCGGACGGAGTTCGTCGAGTACTACAAGTCTATCGGCCGCATGGACCTCGGCGTCGGGCTGATCCTCGGGGAGCTGGCGAAGCGCGATCTGGACAGGAACACCCTCGTGATATTCGTCAGCGACAACGGCTCCCCATTCCTCAACTCCAAGACCGCGTTATACGATACCGGGGCGCGGCTACCCCTCCTTCTGCGGCAACCGGGCGGGAAACCGGGCGTCGTGAACCCCAGCATGGTTTCTTTAATCGACATCTTGCCGAGGTGCATCGAGTGGGCGCGTGCGCAAGACAGCGACATCAAGACCAGCAACAGGGGCAAATCTCCGCCTCAGAAGGGCACCTCGCTCCTTCGCGCGCTCGGTGACAGTGACGTGCTGCCCTCCGAGACGTGGACCCAGCACGTCTTCGGCTCGCACACCTTCCACGAGATACAGAACTACTGGCCCACGCGCTTCATGCGGAACCACAGGTACGAGTATCATCGGAACAGGACCTGGCGGCTCGACTTCCCCTTCGCTAGCGGCCTGTACGGCAGTCTGAGCCGGGAGAGCATTTGGAATGCCGGCCCGACAGACCAATCCGACACCCCGGGAGGTGATGTCCGGCCGGCGCCGGCTGCAGAACCACGTCTACCGCCGACCCGAGGAGCTCTTCGACCTGGAAGACGACCCCGAGGAGGTGGGTAACCTGGCGGGCAGGCCCGAGTTCGAGGCCCTGCTGAGGGAGACGCAGGCGGAGCTCGAGGTCTGGCAGTACGAGACGGACGGCCCGTGGCTCTCCAGGGACGGCGTGAGCGGCATGACCACGCATGCAGCGCAGAAGCTCGGGGTGAGGCTGCCAGCCCGGTTCGACTTCGAGCCCAAGAACCCCGGCAGCGCGGCTGGTCCTCACTGGGCTCCCCCGTTCGGCTAAGAGTTCTACTGGGTTGATGGAATTCGGTTGGGTCGGGGTTTTCTCGGTGGCGCGTTAAATACATAGCTTTGAATACCAAATGAAAATCAGCCTATTGTCTCGCGTGGCCTTTTTGAGATTCCAAAGCCATCGTGTTAACCGCATGGCTAGCAAGGTAGGAAGAGTTGATCAGCCATTTCATAGTTGGCCCTGGCTTTGAGTTTATTTCCCTCTCCGCCAGACACATGTACCTAGAGGTTTGAGGCTACCTTGTAAGGAAAGCTACGTGATACGCACAAGGTAACCCGGACCAGGATGAAATAGAGATAGCGGACATAGCCTCGACAGTACTAGAGTAGGCCAACAGTCACTGCCGCCTGTTGGGCTGCCAATAATAATGACAAGGTTACATGGACTGCGGTTGCGAGGATGGACACCCGGGCCAGTGTCAGGCTCGTGAAGCCTAATATGGCCCCCTTGGCAATGAGAGCCGTAACGGGGCCTTTGGTGCGACGGACATCCGCCTCTGTGCATATCCGAAGCTTAGATACCTGCGAGCCGAGTAGACGTTTCGTCGGCCCCGCTACCTGATACTATGCACATCGTAAGATTCTTAGGAATCCACGAAAACCCCAAGGTCATTGACTGTGCGAATGCTGTGGTATAATGCGGTCTTACATATCAGTATGGATGAGCAGATCCATGGAGACCTTGTTCGCTGTAGCCCGCTTCTCCATGTCAGTAAGGTACTAGATATGAAGGATGCATGGAAACGAAGTGAGCACCGCTCGATTCCGGTTAGGGCTATCTATTAGCCGCAGCTCGCCTAGGTCGATCCGAGAGAACTCGCGGGCTGGAGTTGTCAAACATATCAGCAGTTACAGATAAGGGAGCAGCGAACCCTGTTTTGCTCTATAGGCACGTCCTTTGACCAGCGGACCGAATGAACCTAAGGAGGGCTCTGCCGAAGCAGGAGTCAAAGGACTCGCGTTAGATGCTGTAAACGTGGCAGATAAAAGGGAGCAGGCAAGCCATGGCGCCAGATAGTCAGTTTGCAAGCTTCGCGAATAGTATTGACCCACATAAGTTTAGTATTAAGGGGTCACAATCAAGCATCCCCACCCGGAAGTGACTGCTAATTAGCAACATCACCAGTATTTTACAAAATGCATGTACCCTCTCTACGCTCCAGCCTCGGGGACGAAGGCGTACCTAGGCATCATAGCCATCCTCTCCTCCGGACTCAGCTCGTCCTCGTATATCATCTTGACATTCTTGTCCTTGTCCTTCTTCGTCTTCTTCTCCGGCGCCGGCTCCTCCGCTGTGCCTTCAGCGGCAGCAGCAGGAGCATCTGTCTTCTTCGGCGGTTTGATGCCGGCTTCTGCCATTCTGATGATCTGATCAATGTCATCTCCCTGTCTTGCGGCACCCGATACCAGCTCGTCAATCGTGGACGCGTTTCCTTGCCAGCCTTGTTGACCGGGACGCGGAGGCAGTCCCGGCGGAGCAGGAACGTTGCCACCAGGCCGCGTAGGCAGGTTGGACGGTGGGTATCCCACAGGGTATTGCTGGGGGGGAGGAGAATAACCAGGAACTGGTGGAGCGAATCCAGGGTACTGCCCAGCTGGCGGAGGGAAGGGTGAGTTCTACACGTGAGCGTTAGTGGCCATAAATCCGAAGTAGCCTCGGAACGTGACGTACGAATGCCCCAGGTGACTGGGTCTGTGAGGGACTGCGTCCATCGGGAATGCCCGGAGGCGTCGGATTCGCGCTTCCTCCATTGGCCGCTTTTTGCGCCGCGACTCGCGCCCGGTGCTCTGCCAGTCTCTGTTTTATCTCATCTTCAGACTCGATCTTGATCTTCTTGGGAGGTCTCTTCGGATTCTGTCCGGGCGGGGGGTTACCGGTGGCGGCGTACCGGTCGGCTTGTGCTTGGTAGAAGTTCTGAATGATGCGCTGGTTGTGTTGCTGGACTATATCCTCGGGGATACCCTCCATACCAAAGATCTCGACATCGAGACCTTGACGGTTCGGAAGCGCATTCTCCACGTATGATAGCGACTCCTTGTGCACTTGGTTCATGTGAACCGACAGACCTGTACGCCGCGATTTAGTCAGCGATCACGGCGTGTTTACATGAGTGCAGGGAAGCTGAAGCTCCGTACCTCCAGCTGTGTTGAGCCGCCTTCCACATTTGTCGCACTTAAAATGCTTCGCCTTCTGATGCGATATTAAGAGTTTCAAATCCTCGAAATCACGTTCGCCTGTTTATGGGTTAGCAGAGATCCAGCTCCTCTTGCCGCTATCCAATCGCAACCGACAGTAGTAGCACCAGGGCCGAGCGAGGAGCTCCTCAACATCGGGATGACCGCGCTTCTTCTTCCCCATTGTTATGTATGTAGCGGGATCTAGAGTCGGAAGTCTAGTATCTCAAGCGCGCAGATATTAATCAGGCCGTCAGGGCTGAAAGGGCGGGAGGATGTCGTCGCTGCAGGAGATTGTAATTGTTGAATGATTGGATTGGTTTGATGGAGCATTGTCACGAACGCGGATTCCTAAGGCCAGAGCTCTGAAGAGTTTGTGGCTGCTAAACGGGGCTGGGATCGAATTGTGGCGGTGTATATCTTATCTGTTTCGGTGATAAGGCTGGTCCTTTGTCGGCTCCGACGATGACTAAGCATCTACCCCTAATTGAAGGCCAGCTTCAACATTCTTACCAATAGCACTTCCAACCAATTGAACTATGATTCTCCTTACAAAGCCACTCGCCCATGTGTTTATTGAAAATTTCATAGAGTGAGTTGCTAGTTCGCCTATACGGGTTTCGGTGTACAGTTGCGTTCTGGGCATACAGAAGCCTCAGTGAATGAGGTCACTCTTCGTTACTTACCCTGCAATCGGTATGGTATACGGAGGCTTGTTTGGGATATAGATCCCATTGGCAATATAGTAACTTGGTTTCAAAATACCGAAAGATTGCACCTAGTAGCAGTAGCCAACTTGGTTCTCCTCCTGTCCTACAACCCCTATATCCTGCCATATCATCCGGTACACCACCAAGGAAACCTATCATTACTCCTCAATAAGACTCAATAACTTCCAAGTGATGATCAACTTCTTTTGGCTGGCACATCCAATCCCATTTCAAGGCCAGGCCGTCACGAACAGCCTCCACCTTCACGGTTCTTCCTCAGCAAGGCATAATGGTGCCTATAAAGCAGGCCAAGCACTCTGGTCAGAAAGCGCGGGCATCGCATGAGGGGCCCCACCGATCTCGCTCGCAAGTTAGTATTTCCAAGGGGATTGCGGGAGGTCGATATCCGTTAGATTAGAAAATACATGTGCCAATAGCAATAGTTAGCAAATAGTCGGAAAAGGAGCTAGAGCGGCTAATGATATTAGAATTACTATTAGAAATTCCACAGTACCCTCTCCTCTAACTATCTGACACTCCTCTATTCTTCTTAGTATAGCATTCGTGTGCCGTTGCCATTGCGAAGAGGCATCGGTTCGAACCAAGCAGGCTCAAGTACTTCCTCCTGGCTTCCTTTCCAGCGAACGACGGACACCGTACCGTATATACCGGTCGATAGCTAACTAGCAGAGTAGAAATCATGGGTAACCACGCAAAGCCATGTATATCAGTTTACTCACCAAGAGTAATAGCCAGGTCAGAGACGTTTCTCATTGAGTTACTTTCTTAGTGGTCGGAACCGAATTCGATTTCGCTTTTGAGCCAGAAGATCGTGTTGACGCTTCTGTTCTTGGAGAGTTGAGGTAAAGCCCTGTACACTGGCTTCCACGGATAGAAAAACGGTTCTATTTATCAGCATACAGAAATGGATGCCGAGCACGAGGGCGGTTCATATCAGGTCGTTTATGACCGAACGGTCCGAGTTTCGAACTGACATTTCAAAGCAGTACCGCAAAGGGCACCTCAGATGTAGCGTGGCAGGTACTATGAGATTTGGAACACAGAGCAAAAAGGTAATAAGGACGGTGATGGAGGCTGATGAATCACTGATCGTGGTGCAAGTAGGAAAAGACAAACACGCCTTGACAGAACCAGATGTTGTCGGGAGAGCAGGTGTAATGCCAGTATGCGCTGCTGGCATGTAATATATCCACTTAATACGTTGCACAAAACAGAACATGGTAATAAGAATATATTTTCCATAGAAAATGCGGAAGACCAGCTATGGGGTCTGCTTTTAGTCATCTATACTATGTGATACGAAATGGTTGCTGGTAGCACTAGGCGTCCATTGAACACAAACACCCGTTAATCACGAGTAACTACCTACCTGTCTCTGTGACTCTGGCCAACCAGGACGATCCCACCTTCCCTAGGCTCCCTTCCATTTAGACCTAGCACTGAATATTTATCTATTTCCTGTTATGGAGGTCATTCACTTGCCACTTCACACAGAACCTCAAGAAGACGTTGCTGTCGACTCCGCCCGGCCCTATAGCAATATCCTTCATCAAGATTTCCCGCACCACTTAGCATAACATCAACACCAAGGACGGCGTATTGCTCAAGTGCCTCGGATGATGGGCTTGAAAATATAAGGGAGTATCGTAAAGGAGGGTTTCATCCAGTACACCTTGGTGATGTTCTCGATGCCAGGTTCGAAGTCATCCTTAAGCTCGGCAGTGGTAGCTTCGGAATCATATGGTTCTGTCACGAGATACAGGGTAACAGATGGGGAGCAGTTAAAATCTTCATGGCCGACCACTCGGAAAAGGACCAAGAGCGACGCGTCCTCGAGCACCGGACCTCCCGATCCTCCGCCGAGGAACTTACGAAGCATCATATGGTTGTCCCCCTCGGGAGGTTCCGGATAGACGGACCTAACGGCCGGCATTTACGTTTCGTCATGCCCGTGCTCGGTTGTGACACGTCGACCTCGCGAAGGCGCTTCCCCAGAGGCTCTGAGTAAGCGCTGAAAAGGAAGACACCACACCTAGTGCGAGGCAAGTATGCCGCAAACCGGCTCATAGCACGCAATTACTTCACCATAATCGAGTGTGCCACGGGGAACTTAGGCTGCTGAACATTTTGATGCAGCTGAAGGGAGTCGATGAGCTTACTAGAGGCCAAATGGTGAAGTGGATCGGACGAGAGGGCGAAGAAAATCCGGACGACTTCGCAAATGATAAGGACTTCAAGGAGGTGGATTCCATTCTAATGTTGCTTGGGTGGCGTCCCGGCGAGAACCGCGACTTACAGAGACCGAGGTACTGCGTGAAGCCTGTTGAGTCGGACTGGTGCGCCAGCCTACCGGTTGATGAACCGTCAATTGTCGAGTTCGGCGCGTAATACTTCGCCAACAGCCCTGTCTAAACGACCGGGCATCCCAACGGTATACGCAGCACCGGAAATTCTACTATCTACCGAAGACGTACGGTTCAGCGGTGATATATGGTCTTTAGCACACACCATAGCCCACGTCTGGGCCGGGACCCCGATATTCGGAGGCTCTGGCGAGATCAGCCAGATGGTTCAGAGTTCTGAGATGTGCCTGGGGCCATTGCCAAAGCCGTACCGGACGGCATGGAAAAACAGTCCAGACAGGGCAGCGAAGCTCAAGGATGACGAAAACGAGGCGGGGACAAGTTTTCACCCATTATCACTAGCTTTTTGGAGCCCGTCGGAACTCGCAAGTGCTAAAGAGTCGATGCTATCACGCTTAGACTCAACTGACTATACTGGGGTTCTGGAAGCTAGTATAGTCTCGGGTATGAGAGGGGGATTAGATACAGGCTTCCAAACTGGAGGGTCTTCCTTTCAACATGTTGTGCACCGACTGGATTTACTACAGCTACCCTGGCAAGAAGTTCTTCTGTGCGGCATCTGCTTCGGAAAATGCTGAGGTATGACCCCGCCGACTGACTCAACATTGACGCTGTTCTACAACGTCCATGGTTCACGCCAAGCTATATAAGCCGACTGAGCTTCGCGACGTCGAAGGATGGGCTCCGCCGAATATTTGAGAAGTTTAAGGCCCGCATAGGAGCCTGATGAGCAGGGCTACATACCTTAAATCACCAGCCCGCATGGGGCTTAAGTCTCGCTCTCCTATTTATTCCATTGATCACATGAAGTATCGCGACCTATCCAAGAGCCTTCCGGCGTATCAGGAACAACATTCCCTGGTCTCGATGGAGTATCTTCACCTTGGGTTTGGGTAGTTCTTTGATTCGGTAATCTTACAGTGTCAACAAGACTCAAGAACTAGGATCACATAACAACATATATGAGCTGTATGTCAGACATTCTCCGGCCAGTGCCAGAAAATTGCTTTATGCTTTTGCTACGTGCCAGACGCCTCCACGCTCCATAATCTGGTAGTCCTCTATCGGACAACAAATGCAGTTAATTGCCCTAAAAAGTAAAAGCAACCCATACTTTTCGGAGTCCGTAGATAATTGAACCCCTATTATCCTCTGATAAGTTCCCACATGATCGGTTGTTGCACATCATCAGATACCGGCTAGCTCGTTCTTCGAGGTTCGCCCCAGCCTATTGACCATGGTCTTCAGGTTCGGGTGGTCGGCGCTGACGAGGGTACTGACCAGCCGAGACGGGCCCCCCACGGCAGGATCCGGACACGGGACCCTGACGTTCCCGAGCAGGGTGGGCGGCATGTCGAGGTAGACGGTCTCGTAGTCGCCGCGGGGGACGCGGAAGGTCTCGTGGAAGAAGCCGAAGTGGCCGTGCATGCGGCCGAGGCGGGCGGCGAAGTCCCAGGCGGCGCGGTGGACGGCGTCGTGCGCGAATCGGTGCAGGCCCTCGACGTTGCGGAAGTACACGACCTGCAGCAGGGTGTTCTTGGCATCACCCGCTGCGCCGCGCCATTGCGTCACGCCGAGCACGCCGTAGCGCTCCGGGTCGCGCTCCAGCGCCTCGAACACCCCGTTGAACTGCTCCCCCAGCTCCTTGCCGCCCGGCGCCAGCGGGCCGAGAGGGTGGTTGAAGCTGACGCCCACGTGGAACACGACGATGGAGTCGGCGGCAGGGTCGGAACCGTGGACGCCCGTTTCGCGGTCGGGGAGCTGCGCGCTGCTTCTCCCGCGAACCACGTCTTTCGGGTATTTGCCATGCTTCGTCCCCGCGGTCTGCACTACCGTGGTTATGAAGGAGTGCAGGGCGAGCAGCGAAGCGGGCAGGATAGCTACGCGGGGGGGCAGCAGCTTTAGGAGGATAATCTGGCCCAGGGCTCCGATGACGAAAAGCGTGCGAAGTTTGAGACCGTCCTTCACCGACCCCTTCTAATTTTTAGCATTGGCGTCCATCCACGGGGCAGATACTACGTACCACGACGTTGGCTGTCTCGAACGCCTGGGCTTGGCCTTCCGTTGGCTCCAAGAGCCGGCGAAATTCTCGACTCGCCATGATGGAAAATTCGTGAAGAGTTAGGTTAGGAGTTGGGTCGCAGAGATTATTGGAAACTAGGTAGTATAACTACAGGTAGACGAGGTAAAGAAAGAACCGTGGCGCGTGAAACAATGAGCGGCGAGTGGCAGTGATGGACTGGAATTGGTGATCCATTGTGCGGCTGCCTTTCTTCATATACACCTGACAAGTTAAAGTAAGCGTAGGCACCTAGTTATTGAAGGTTTAGTCGCAGCTCCACACATCATGTGTTATTGTCAGCGTCACTGCCGCTGTCCTGCTTGAGATGAATGTGTTATCTATGGCTCGAAAGGAGGTTGAAAGGAAGTTCATCCTGGTATCTTCTCAACACATAATTGGTTATTCACATGTTGAACATACGAATACAGCCTAGACAGGTACCTAAAATAGCCTCGGAGTCGAAAAGAGGTTGTCTGGATCAGTACGTCTACATATCTAGCGATCTGATGTTGAATCCGGAGATCGATTTGCGCCGTCTCTGCGAATGCGAGCGTGTTAGCTCCCCCCCCTGCCGAGTTGAGTGGGGCCTCACCAATAGGCCGCCATCCTTTAACGGGTGCGAGCCGAACTCATCCGTCCACAGCCACCTGGATGCCCCACTTGGAATAACCGAGTCCGAAGCTCACATCATCCTGTCCGTACAATGTCTCCGCTGATATGTCTAGAAACAGGGTTCACATGAAGCCAATAAAACCTCCTACGACTGCTGCTTTCTCAAACTTTACTTACGAGGAATTCCCAGCATAAAAGAAATTTTGATGGGCCGAGTAAACGGAATATTTATTCAAGCATCGTCTTTGTCCCCTTTCAAGGATCGCCTGTCTTGCCGCATATGAATGAATGAATAAATTGCATTCACAATCACCACATGAGGTATGAATCTGAGATTTGCAGTCTTGTGCCGGCTATAATTCGGACGTCCCTCCAGACGACTCGAGTCCTAGACAGGAGCTCTGACCTCTCTCTAAACGACAAACCCTTTCTTCATATGACAACCGCGGCGCACGTCTTTCGTAAGCTCGAAAAGTTCTTCGAATCTTTTAGGGACTTCATTACTCCCCGAATCGTCTCAATCAATTGATAAGTGTCCGGTACCGATGCATCTCAGGCTTGTGATGTGAGCGGCATCTTAGCCGCCCGGTGGTAAGCAACCTGCCGGGCCGACTCGGCTGTCTGACACCCTTCCGGGCGGAGAGCATCATCATGATGGAGATCCTTCGGTGCGTAACGGGACGCCAACCCATCCTCATGAGACTGAAGTAGAAGTTTTATGCGCTACATAGTGTCTTTGAAAAGGCGTATTGAGAGTGGCCGGCAGCAGGACCAGAATGCACGTTCTCCTATAGTGCCCTCGCGGAAAAGGCGTGTGCTGAGGACACTTCGGCGTAGGAACCGAGGTGAGGTTGCTATCGGACGTAGCTGTTCCCGCAATGGCATGTTTCTACTTTGTAGCCGCGATCCAGAGCTCAGATACCTTGCAGGCGGTGCGACTGTAAAATTACTGAAAGCTAGTTAAGGAAGCCCTTGCCGGTCGAGAGACCTCCAGCACCGTTGGCCAGGCCTAACCTTACAAAGTGGAACTAATGTGGCATGCGGGATCTCAATCCCCCATTAAGAGCGGTTTACAGGCCAAAAACCAATTAAAGCGCTATCAGGTAGGTGAAATGACTAAGCTCAACGACATGTCCCCTAGGAATTGGAAGAGGAGCGATGCCCAGGGCGGGTCTGGAGACTGGCTGCTAGTGAATCAACCACTGAACGTACTGTACACATCCATGTCATCTTCGACGGGTGAGTACGTTCATTTAATACTACGACCGCAATTTTATAACGCGGCTACGGCTGGCCTACGTAAATCTGTTATTGCAGATAAATCCCACGGGAGTAGCTGATAGGCGAGAATCAATCTCACGGGGACCACCCGCCCGGCTACCTCCGGCGGGGCTCCGGTGTCATGGTCCCATTCCGGCTGTGACGGTGGGGCACTCAATTGAGGTCCTGCGTCTTACACATTGGCCGGCCAATGAGATTACAGAGGGTGCACTTCGACCAATCAAGGACAACAAGGCCGCATTAGCACTCAGGGCCACTTGCATGCGTTGAACGCCTGGGAACTTGACGTAGACGCATCCGCCACGAGGTATCACATATTGCATCGCGGAAGCTTCCTCAGCGTAGATAACCGGGCACCTTCGACATATACAAAGAGGTGCGGCGTCTAAATGTTTAATGAGAGTTGAATGCTAACCTGGTATCCTAACCCTCTTTCCCCTGGCTGCTAGTAGTGAGTGCACCGTGTAGCTTAGTTGCATCTTCAGAACTATACGGATAGCAATCCCGTGAGCTGCTGTGCCTCACATTTGGGAACTACAACGTGGTTCGAATAAGAGGACAGGCCATGGGTTAGCCTTTTGGCAGAGATATGACTGTTGAAGACTTCATAACAGCCAACGCACGCTGTGAGATGTCTGGCCGCGGGTATTAAGTATGTTCCATCGGAGGGGGTTGAATGTTTCGACGACAACAAAATGTAATTCGAAGGATTGAGGTAATGAACATCTCTTCAGATCTTCAAGCTGTCGTTCGATACGATCGCTTTTGGGGACTCAAAACGCTTCGAAAGAACTCTTGATACCTCGGCATGAGGTTATCAGTCGCAGGACGCATTCATCGGAATGCGTACCCCGCCTGGACGTGGCGAATTAGCTGCCGTAACTGATGATTGGTCAAGAGCAATCCAATATCGCAAGCCATGTATCCCAATTAGGGGTTTCATACTTGCTTCGACATCTAATCCCATCACTAATCATCAGCAACACCGGTTAAACTTTCTACGGCTGCCTATCCCATGCTGAAGCCCTCTATGATATTTGCACAAGAACACGAAAGTGTGGCAGCCAATACCCCTGCAAGAGCAATCTCGCCCCATTCGAGTGGCCTTGGGCTCGTTAAGCTGATCCGACGTTGCCAAGCTGATCTGATGTTGCTGTGCAGATGCAAGTCGTTGCCGTGCAGACGTGCAGGTGCAAGTAGCTGCCGTGCAGATACAATGATTTCCCTCCCCTGGGGCGAGAAGCTAGCCGTCAGAGACTTGACCGACTATGTTCAGATTGAAAATAACGCCTGAGGATGCGTCACCGCGAGCCCCCGCATCATCTTGCGGGATCCCATGTCTGCTACCTCACCTACCGGCAAGAAGCGGCCCAACTTCAACACAAGGTGCCAGGAGCGGCCGAGCATGCTAAGCGTGCAGGCGCTCGAGAAGGGCCCTGTGGGCTCTCAAACCGCTTTGGGGATGTCGGTTGCCGACACCCTCCTCGAGCAGCAGTACGGTTTTGGCAGCTTGGGTTCGAAAGGTCATGTGATTGTGGAACAGCGCCAGAAACTATGAGATCGTGTTCGCCGATATCCATACTTTTCGCTAGGAGGAGATAGGGCTAGAGGGTGTTCGCTGTAATCAAATCACTAGACTCATCAGAGGGCATCAATCAGGTCAAGTCGACTGTCAGAGTATGATATGATGTTATGGACCACATAATAACCTATGCGTTGGAGAGGAGTGATAGCAACCGAGAACATCCTCATGGCAGCGTAGTATCTCGGAATACCTGGATGACTGGTGGAGGGTGTAGTTTGCTTCAATACGTACCAAGTGACTCGAAAAGACTGTAAAGGTCCTGATATCAACGCACCAGCGTGACTCGAAAAGACTGTAACGGTCCTGATATCAATGCACCGGCGTGACTGCTTTGGAATTGACAGTCGTGCTCTGACAAAGCTACGTAGAGAATCAATGTCCGGGGCACTATGGGTGCATCCTAGGACTAGGTACGAGACCAAGTCTTGCGGCGTATATCTCACCCCGGGGGGGTGTAGGTAAACCAGGGCTTCTGATTGGCTGCCTGGAGCAAGTATGTCCTGCAACGTCCATACAATAAGAGCACACTTCCCTCCTCTCCCATCCTTTCCGGTTTCTCCCCTCCTTCATATCCAAAATCTCTTATACCAGAGCAGCCATCAAAAATAAGTCCCAAGACTTCTCAGATCCATCAAATCTCATCATCTTACAACCTCGAAACGCTTTGAAGCCTCTTTGAGATGATTATGGCTCGGGACCGCGGTAAGTCGGACTCCCACCACCTTGGCATACCTTATGTCTGAGCAACTCTACAGAAGACCCTAGGACCCCAAGGGTGTCGTTCTCCGGGACACGTAGTGAAGACTGCTGCTTCATAGATCATACAGCCTCTAGACCATGTCATCCCTATATGGCC
Source organism: Monosporascus sp. CRB-9-2 (assembly GCA_004155915.1). Lineage (NCBI taxonomy): Eukaryota > Fungi > Ascomycota > Sordariomycetes > Xylariales > Monosporascus > Monosporascus sp. CRB-9-2. The sequence continues at coordinate 43,591 of QJOA01000394.1, forward strand.
AGGACATCCTGTAGGACTTCACCATATCATCACAGTGATATGTAAGTCCTTCAATCCTAACAGAGAGCAGATGATTGTTCTCTCGAAGAGACTTACTTCGCGCCTGGCCTACCCGCATACGTATACCAACCGGCGACCAGTTTACCAGAAATGGACCGCTTGGGTCCATATACACGGTCACGCCATGATCCGTCTACTGACAGAAGGCACACATATGAGCAAACTGGTGCATACTCACTTATGCCAGCCACGACTAGTAGTCCTAGGAGAAAGGTTGATCGCCGTGCGCTTGGCCGCGATGCCCCTACTAGGTATGCTAGTCAGCGCTTGTCGGATTTTATTCTGTTCCCTGACGAAGGGCGCGGCACTGGAAGCGATGATGTCCTCCTAGACGAGTCTTGGAGCAAGAAGACCGCTTCCGGGTCTCCCACCAATCCAATTCGGAGGTATCAACCTAGGACTCCAGGCACCCAACATAACTCGTTGAGACGCTCCACTCAAGGTATTATGGCGCTGGCGCCTGCCGCGGTAGACGACCTCGAAGCGCGAGGGCAGTGGAACAGTAGGTATTCTACCAGAAGCAATCCTCACCTGCCCCCTCAGCCGAGTACACCGCGGATTTCAAGGCTCCCAACCCCCGAATTTGATGACGCGGTACCGCGCAATGGGAGCTTAATCAATCATCGCTTCGGCGCATGCTGCCCATCCGAGGGCGGAGATGCAGCCTTGTCACATTGGAGGCAAGGCAGAGCAAAAATGGACAAACAGAGTATGTCCAATTTTTCTTGGGACTCTTTCCCTTGATTTCAATCGAATGACCTTCCGGTTGCTGACAATTTTCCAGCAAGCGATGCGAGAGCTTACATTGCGGAGACGTCAAGGGACAAGCGTTTTGATAGCCGACTCATCGACTCAAGAAGAGATCATTGATGCAGGGCGTAGTGGTACTTGGCATTGGTAACGTCTAAGGCGTTGGCTGGATTCCAAAGCGATAATATGGTAATGAGCACAATGTAAGATGCTTAGCCCTTGCGGAGTATTAGGGCGTTAGAATGACATTACAGTCTGTCAATGGATGCGGGGGATCTCAGCGAACACTAAGTGCACATAGAGGCAGATATTAAGAGTGATCGCCCAAGCGCAACTCGCCAGGATATTGCTTCACTTGTGAGGGTGTTGTTGTGGGATAAAATGGTAACTAGAGCTGAGGTTAAGTTGCAGCCTGGGGTGCGAAGTACCTACGCCTTGATGACTCCCTTGGAAGTCGTTCATTCGTGGGGAATCAAAGTAGGACTTCATTAGCCACACTCAAAAGGGGGGTTGTGGCTGGTGTCCCAATGGCAAGGCAACAACTTATTTCTCAACTATGCTAGTCTGACCACAAATAAAACGCGCATTTCTGGCGCCATAATATTGTAGTTATGAAAGCGGTTATTGCCCACACTGTTTTGTCGCCATTCGTGAGGGAGGGCTCGTCACACGGGCGTCCATCAAGAGGTCGATTCAGCAATCAAGTCTGATACCTCGTGTCTAGCAGCAGCTGGCAAACGGGTAGGCAAGCGCTGCAATCGGCTCACGTCCTAGCCCCAAGAGCCTGATCCCGGTGATGAGACGCAACCAAAGGAAGTTATCGGTCCCTGGCGTAAAAGTGTATATATCCACGCGCAGTCCTTAGGCTTGATCAGAGGCGCATCGCATCGTCGATGGTGGACTTGTTTGTTGCGTATTACAGATTTCTGGGAGACTGATACTTAACCGATGCGACCTCAAGGCATTCGTCTTCTGAGTGGAGGGTAGCTTGAATGGCTCCCTATTCGATCGATCACTTAACATTTTACTGTAGGGTTTGGTCTTGTTTTTATACAAGGAGTCTAAATACATGTTACATCGGTTTCCCGTCAACGAGCAATGTCGCCAACCCCCTCTTAACAGGCGGCGCAATAATCGTCTACGGCAGGCGGCAAGTCCAGTCCTGGGACTCGGGGACGGGGGCGGTATTCATCATGTTAGAGGCCTCGCGGAACTCGGTGATGACGCGCCCCCCCTGGGGCGTCTCTTCAACGACGGCGAAGGCGGCGTCCTCGGCGTAGAGCTCGGTGCCGAGGGCGGTGAGCCCGCCTTCCCAGCCCGTGAGGTAGACGAAGCCGCCGCCGCCGCCGCTCGAGCTTGGCACGCCGAGCGTCTTGATAAAGGCGTGCCGGAAGTCGACGAAGTTGCGCCCAATGGTCTCGTTGAAGCTCGTGTACAGCGCTTTGAACCCGTCGAAGTCGAACTTCGTCTCGTTCCACGGCGCCAGCACGTCCCGCGAGAATGCCGCGTCGTAGGCCACGTCCCAGGCCCCGTTCGCCGGGAACGGAAAGAAGCCTGTCATCGCCCCGCCGTGTTAGTTACCGTCACAATACGTGTGAGCGCGTGGCTCGTTGATGGATTGGGGGTGGTTAGAAGGGTATGGCGGCGATGGGGTTGCAGTTCGTTGCTAGATGGGTAGGTAGGCGAGTACGTACTGTTCACTTGACATTCGACCCAGTTGCTGAGATCCTCGGACCTGTTGGCTGCGGCCCTCGTGCATGGATCATCGTCGACCTCGGTTGTGACGTGAGGCCCGAGGCCGTTTGCGCTAGCGGCGCAGACGAAGCCAAAGATGGCCGCTTTGGGTGATGGCTGTTAGCAGGGTCTGCTCTCATTGTATATGGATTGCTTCGACGTAAGCTCACCGGTGGATAGGGTAGGGCGCATGGTTATACCCGGTTTACTTCTGCTGCGGAACTACTGCCAAGAGAGGGCTTGCTAGATTGTAACGGCGTTTAGGAATGAGAAGGCGCGAGTTGAGGTTTATATACCCGCCGAAAGGGTAGACCCATTGTCAGGTTCTGCCGTCTTGATATGGAATAGCCCTTTAAACCTAACGGACCTTGCCGTCGCTATGTTATGAGTATGCCCATGGTGGTTATTTAGAGGTTAGGTAATCCAGGTCGTGATTACTGTGCAACCGCCTGGAGATCCATATTTTATCTTGATTCGGATTCTCGACCTATCGCCCTGGGGGCCCGCCATTTATCTACAGTAGCCCTATAGGGTAGATGGCTATGCAAAGAGTTAGGGCTAGCAGGGCTCTTAGTCCTGTCGAGTCGTTGGTAGCTAGCCTCAGCCGCCCAGACTCTGCCTAATTCGATTGACTTGTGCAGATGGCTTGCTCGCCTTATCGTACGGGGTTGAGAACGTCGCTAAGGGCTATATTACTGTAGTATCTTTTCCAAGATCGGTGATTCCATCATCAAGGTTCCACCACAATGGTGACACAGAGGCGAAGAAGACGGTCCCCATGGAAAGAAATATACCGCGGCTCCATTACTTGGAAAGGACGCAGTCGTATGTACACTGCCGAGAAGTCCACGACTGGTTAAGTGGGGAGAAAGGCATGCCACCCAGGATAGCGCATGGGAATTTGGAAGGTGCGTTGTTAACGGGGTTCCAAATAGGACGATAAGAAGTATCGGTGAGATGCCTCCAACGATCGCAAAGAGAGATACCTAACTATTCGACCATCACATGGCTCCTTTGCACTAAGGACAGCGTAAAACATCCACTGGAACCCAGAGAGTCCCCCGTCCATGAGAGCTGCGCTACCGTAATTGTTGTTATAGTAGTATTTAACGCCGGGGGACCGCAGAGTAGCGGCTATCCCGTAGCCTCCCTTAAGACATATGGGCGTACTATGTAGGCTAGGTGTAGCCAACCAACTCACTCCTTATTTTACAAACGCAAAAACTATCTAAGAGATCATGTCTGAAAACGCGTGGCCGTGGCCGGTAGTTCAAGCTGTGTCTTCCTTGCAACCGGGAAAGGGCAGTGTCCAGTAATTGTTGAGGCATAGAAATGCGGTAGGGCGTGGTGCCCAGTTCGAGATTTATACGGCCAAGGCTGTGGGCAACTGTTCGCCCCGGTTCAGGCGCGGTTGGCATATAAACTTCGGAGGTCCGACCTCATCACCTCCGGTTTGCAATCCGTACTGCATGGGGAAGAAAGGTTACAGAAAAACTCAAAGGAAGTGCTCCATCGGGTCGGAATCGAACTGGCGACATTTCGGTGGCAATGGACTCTATTCAGCGATAACCAACTACATTACCAAGGGAGAGCAGGGCCGTTACGGGTGAATGTGGACCGTCGCTCGAGGGATTGTTAAGCTGCGCTAGCATAAGTTCTGTGGACGGATAAGTATGAGACGAGAACCGCAACCAAATCTCTAGAGACTTACCAACAGCAATCTAGTTTCTCTGCCTAGATCCAGGCACCATGCAAATTGTCCAATTGGCCCACATCAAATGAACCAACCACTGACGCTGTGGGCCTAATAACAGATAAGCCCCTTATGTAGTCAACAATCTAGGCCTCCTCTTCGCTAGAGATCGGTGATCTGCGCAGTCGGAAGACGGATTGCAGGACCTCCTCCATATTATATAATTGGCTGAGAGGCAGTTCGGAGATTGCCTGCGTCTGCGTCTCGTCTTGATCGTCTGCATTGTCGGGCTTATCCATATCTCGCAGCGACTGGACCTTTCTTGACTCAAGGAGAAGGTCGTCGGTGATTTCTTTGAGTCGAAGGTTAAGAGACCGAATAATGTCGGGGTTCAGCTCGCAGAATTCAGCGTATGTGAGACCTCCGTTTAAACTATGGTCAATCCAATCAGAGGGATGGTTCGATAGCATGAGATCCAAGGAAGCCTTGATGGATCTATATGAACTCGCAACCAAAACCACAAGGCAGGAGTCTTTTGTGACTCCGCCTTGTTGGATGGTGTCGAGCTCAGAAATGCAAGCGGATATCTGGTCTTTGAGCTCATATAACTCTCTGCGCAGATACCAGAGATGATAACCGGGCCTCGGTTGGCACGGGCTTGCTGAGTTATCGGTGGCTTGGGTAGGAGGTTGCTCATTCTCTTTAATGGATGGAAAAGTCATACCGGCAGTATGAAAATCATTATAGTCTCTAGCATTGCAGGTCAGCCGCCGAGAAGAAGTAAAGTCGCGGGAAATGAACGAACGTACGTTTCCAAGATAGGCATGAATCCCTCCATCTGAGCTGAGAATGTCGCTAATATCTCCACGTAGTTGCTAGCGTCAAGGGGCTTATCATACTCGGACATATCCGGAACACGCGACCTTAGTCCGCGAGCTACTTGCGTCGACATTGCTTGCCGGTTATTCTCTTTCTGAAGCTTATCTTCCAAACTGAGCAACTCAATTCTGAGTTTCAACATCCAAGTTTTAAGGCCGGGGTCAAGAGGTATGTTGCCAGTCGCGTGCTTAGGATCCCAGTGCTTCGAGTAGCCTTCTAGAATGGGACTGAGTTGTTGGAGGTATCCCAGCAACTTCTGACAGCTATACTTGACATCCAGGGCTCCCTTAGGGAGATTGAAGTTGCCTTTGAAGTCTAGAAGGTCAGTTATCTGCGTGATGAGCTTGATCAAGGAGGTGTTAATCTTGAGGAGAAAGGTAGGGTCGACATTATCCCAGTCCAAACCGTTGTATAAGGACTGGCTGGAAGACTCCTCAGGTTCGGTAACATCTTTCGTGTCCATTCCTTGTCGCTCAACCTCGTCATCTTGAACGTTCTCATCAGGAGCCTTGCCACCATCTCTATTGGCATCGGGTGCGATGACTCCGGGAGGCTTTGCTCGAATGGGGAGACTGTTGATAATCCTACCCGGTAGGCTACATTGGTCTACTATGGGATTTGTAGGAGCAGATGCGGGAATGAGGCACTCGTTGCTACTGCTCTGGCGGTTGTCGTTGGAGTCATCCGAGGTTGAGACGGAAATGACGGAAAATGCATCGTCAACCAACTCTTCCCAGTCCTCCGAAATGCTAGCAGGGGGAGCCATGATGTATCGGATAGGTATATTGAGAGAAGGGCGCGGAAAGATTGGCGACTTGGGATATGGGCGTTGGGATCTGTGGGAAAGATATTCTGGTGGTTCCAGCGGCAAGGTTGCCTGATATGTACTTCCGCGTGAGCCGAAATGGTAGTGTGATTGGGCGTCGTCCGAAGTAAGACGCGCAATGCTGGGAGAGTCAAATATATGTAAAGTTTCGTATTATGGCTGACAACCTTGAAGGGTTAAGTTGGGGATGAAGCTCAAGATAGGTCTGACGATACGTGCTCCCTAATGATTGAAATGCGGATTCAAGGCATTAACAGCCTGAGGCTGAACTATGTACATCTCCGGGGTTATATGGAGGGGCTATGGTACGTACTGTATCTGATGGCGGGGCTAACGAGCTACCGCTAACATACCTACCCGTGGCTGCCGTGCCGACCTACATTATAGTAGGTGCTGTAAGAACTCCCGTCGTCCTTGGGTTTTAAGGGATGACATTCGAAGACACCAAGTTCGAAGAGATGCCACCAAGAAGTAGAAGAACTACATATATGTAGGTAGAGACTAGCATATCTCCCAAGACACGATAAAGTAGGCACATACAGTGGAGCAAATCATACACACCAGATCACATACCTATGTTTTTAAGAGCAGACATTTAATTAGATAGGGCTGATTGAAGCACCGGTGTTGGGCAGGCACTAGCTATATCATCATTGATGGCCCCGCCATCTTGGCTGTCCACAACCTTAAAGTTTAAATAATACTAGGTAGGTTATAGTGCACACCTTCTTACTCAGTCGTACGTACCTAAGTATAAGCGTATCTCTGTACGGAGTTGGAAGTTTAAGGTTCATGGAGGAACCATCGTAGCAGAATTCGTACAACCGGGCATGCCTACTCATCTTAGTAGGTAGTTTACGTGGGGTCGGCTTCCAATCAGGTAAAGAACTAAAGCTCAAGGAAAATGTTCCTCCCACTTACACTTGCTACTTGTGCCAATGACAGCTTTTTGACTATGATAATACCCAGATCCAGCCTTACCTGCAGTGTATAGTTGAGCCAAATAGTGGAAGACCATTAGCGCTGTTAGAAATCGAACCTAACTCACTATTTGGCTCTACCTGTAACTTGTATGTCTAGCGCTCTGGGCTGAAAAGCTTCCCCGTTAGATATCCGCGTTTGCCAGGTCTGGCGTGCCGTGCCCAATCACTTTAGTGCTTAAGGTTTTCTTCGAGTGCTAAGACTTCTACGGGGACTACGTTATGATATCCTCGTTGTCGAGTTATTAAGCTTTGAGGAAGACCTTCCTTAAAATTTCCGATCCTTAGTATAAATTTCTTGGTAATCGGGCTCGTCCACTTCACCGAGTCCAATCGATGCTACCCACGCATCGGCACTTGAGTGTGTGCGGGGTTGTTCAAATCCACCCAACCATAGTCACTTATCCTTGTCCAGCGGTCCACCTACCACTGCACCAACTTGGAATTTATCGAGAGCGACGAATAACCACTTAAAATGGATCAGCAGGTAGTAAAGGCTCGGCCCTCTGTTGATATCATAGCCATGTATTATTTATTCCTCGATAGCCTTTCCACTCGCCACCAAGTTTATTTTCGGTCTCGGCATTAATAGCACCGAATCTTAATCGAGCTTCCCATACAATGCTCCATTCGAGTGGGTAGAACGAGATGGGAGAATACGTGAGCCAGACGCCACTCTCGTGATTCTCAGTGCCAAATTTACATACTCATCTCCATCTCAATATACTACCTAGTCTTGAGGCTCTAGGAAACTGTCCAAATCCTCTACACGTCAGCCGATCATTAACTGCTCTACACTGTACATTGCTTTATCCTTCGAGACAACTATCAATTCCCCCATGGCTTCTGTGGTTCCTACGATGGCACCTAGGTGTGCGAAGCCTGACAAGATGGTAGTATGTGTAACGTAAACCGCATATCATGTGGTCTTCACTTCTAGCGGCTCTTAGCGAGATGAAGCCAAGACATGCACCAACGATGGGAGCGGGAGTAGAGCGTCTGAAATGCTCCGTACAATGCGTACGGTGTATGTACCGGTAATCGTATGCTGCGGTCCCGTTGGCCGCGTTATTTCGCTATCGGAGCCGGAAGAGAAGACGGGGCCGACATACCATTAGAACCATATATATGCATCAACAAATACCTATTACAGATTGTCATGTATGACTGGATACGCAATCATAAGCTCGAATACCGGAAAGATACGAAGCGATAATATCTGGTATGGAACGGTCGAGTACAATTCAATGGACGAAACTGTACCGTACGGAACCGTATTATTTGGCAGGTATCATGGGAAACCCAGTCGGGAGGTCTTGATAAGGGTCTCAGTCAGCCGCCAAGGGACCGGTGACTGCACTCCGCATAGATGCTTGTGGAGGGCCGGGAGCTCACGCGCCCACTAAGCAGCTAGCGTCCCCTGCAGTCCACTCGCAACCAACCACTCCCGATGTCCATTGTCCGAGATCCGACAACGTCAAAACGACGATCATTTGCGAGATCTCCTAAACAACCTTCCGCCGTCGTAGCCCACTATCATGAGCAACTTCCTCAGGGTAACTGTAGTCACCTTACCTTCCAACACCCACACCGCTGCATGGCAACTGCGCGGGGTCCTGCAGAAATCAGGGAGTAGGGTATTATATCAATTATTGTCCTGAATCACGACATCGACGCGACCCCATCTCCGACCGTCTAACACTCAAAGCTTCACTAAACATGCGCGTGGACATGTACCAAGAAAAGCTCGGGAGAGCTTTGTTGCTGACAGGCTCATACATGTCTCAGAAAGTCCTCCCTGGGTTAGTATTTAGACCACCGCCCCGTCCTCGACCTCGCCTATGAAACCCGTCACTCGAGGTATGTCTATCCGAGTTTCTCGAAACCGGAGTAGAGCTTTGATCAAACACCATGATTACCAATCCTTCATATTTGGATCTCGCCCTCCTTGGGTTGGCGTCACAGGGACTGACGGCGTATGTTCCTAGATCATACGATGTTTCTGTTTCAATACAAATGCCCACAGAGACGCCAGCAGATGCCTCTTCTGGCGTAGACCCCGACTTCCCGGGCTTTGCATTCGAAGAAGCCTCGTTCGTGCGATATGCTGAAGACGACGATGGCAAACCCAACGCTTTCTCCATAAACCTCATCAAAGAGGTCACGTCGAGGACAGGCGGAAAACCGATCATCCGGCTTGGTGGCACTTCTCCAGATTATGGGCGATATTACCCGGGTCAAGAGGAACCTGCTGTAAGCATTTCCCCAAATGCCTCTTCCCCTTTTCCTTCTGTTACGTGAGCGCAAGTATCCACCTGGAGTCGTCTCGTAGTCCCAACTCCCGTGCATATCCCCGCTGCCCTCCTGTTCGCTAGATGTCTCTAACTTCGGATAGCTTCCTGTGGCTGAACAAGACAATTACCAAAACATTGGCTTTACGACGATTGGTCCGAGCTACTGGGATTTAGCCCACAACTTCGCAGACGCCACTTACATGATCCAAGTACCGTTGGCGACGACCAACGTTAGCGAAGCCGTTGCATGGGCTCAAGCTGCTGTCGACCGTATCGGGCTTGCTAAGATCCATTCCATTCAGCCCGGGAACGAGCCCGACTTGTACCGTGATGATTTCAGGGGCGTGGATGGAGTCTTCCTTGGCCCTCCAGATTATCAGGGGACACTGTCAAATGAAAGTTACGTGGGTAACTATACCAAGTATGTGGACGAAATAATCAAGAATGTGGACGTCCCGGAAAAGAGTTTCTTCACGGCTTTTGACGTCGCGGCACATGTAGAGAACCACGCAGTCGCAGCTTGGCTTCTTGACCTGGACACCTGCTTCAGCCTGGGAATTGACAAGAGGGGCGCCCTTAAGGAGGTCTCACATCACTACTACCAGAACCACGCCGGAACTGCAGATGACCTCGAGGCGGGCCTGATGACCCTGAGCTTGACCCATTCTAACCTGGATGCGATGCGCGTCCGGATAAACTGGCTCAGGGAGAACCGGCCCGACCTCCCTTTCATTATCAACGAGGTTGGGAACTCGCTGATGGTCACCAACTCCTATGAGTACCAGAACCGGCTCGGGAGCGCCCTCTGGCAGGTCGACTTCTATCTGTACAGCATGGCCATGGGCGTCGCGCGCATCAACTACCAGCAGATCATGCACGCGGGCTATAGCCTCTGGCTGCCCGTCGCGAGCGCCGGCCACCCGGCGCAGGTATTCCCCAACTTCTACTCGCAGCCGTTCGTGGCCGACTTCATCGGTTCCTCGGGCGAGACCCGCGTCGCCAAGCTCGACATCACCGACGGCGGCGCCTCGCAGCCCAACCTCGCGGCCTACGCAGCCTTCGAGGCCGGCGCGCCCCGGAGGATTGCCGTCGCCAACCTCGCCTACTGGAACCGGACGTCCTCCGACGCCGAGCGGCCCGTCGTCCGCGTCCAGCTCGCGGTCCCCGAGGGCCTCGACGCCGTCACCGTCTACCGCCTCGCCAGCCCCGACGGCGCCGGCGCCGACGCCACCACCATCACCTACGGCGGCAGCCAGTGGACGTACGAGAGCCTGGGCCGGGAGGTCAAGGGCGTGAGGGATGATACGGAGGACGTCAGTGTTAGGGACGGCGTTGCGACTGTCGCGGTGCCCGCTAGCGAGGCGGTGTTGGTTTGGCTGTAATCAGGTGATTGGTCAGGCTTAGGGTAACAAGCAGACCTTCTACTACATAAATATGAATAAATACAAAGCCATGGAACTAAGGGCGGCACTTCGAGAACATTGGCGAAAATAGACATGCTATCAAGGGGAATTCAGGATACTTACTCCGCAAACATATGGATGTACAAGTCTGCGACCAACCCCCGAGCGGCGCATATGGTTAACGATAAGGGACGGGACACACGCTCTGATCGCCTAGAGGTCCTCAGAGCTTCCCTCTCGACACAAGCTACCTTCAACTAGTCGTACTGCTTTGAAAGGACAATCCCGAAGATTGTTACAGTCACGACTACTCAAAGTACCAACGAAACGTCCCCATGTGCTTCCCCAAGGAAGGCAGGGGATGCCGGGGTCCAGGGGTATGGGCGGATCCGACGATCTCATTGAAAGAGAGTTATCAAGCTCCCTTGGAGTATTCAAGAAACCATTGAGAAAATCGTTAACAATTCTGGGGTTGAGCCGATCAGACACTCGGTTTTCACTGACATAGCTACTAGGTAGTAAACCTCGGTCCGTTTACTCATTCAAGTATTAACTGCTATTCCGAGAAATCAGAGTTTCATGACTAATAACCCCTTGTGATTTTGTTTAGTGAGTTATTCTACAGGCTGGCGGGTTCGCGGCCGAACCGATGGCCCGAATTATATAAAGCCACTCTGCCACCGGATATTACGTTTTGTAGTATACTCGTCGAGTGCCGGTGTTGCATGAGAGCGGAGCCATACAATACACCAATCCATCTTCCTCCCGGCATTCTCCGCACTCCGTGGCGTTCTACTCCCATCCGCTCACTGGTGAGCCCCTTGCTTGACGCCCTTTTAAGGCTTCATACTTTTCAGGTAGACTTCATAATACTATAAACATCCAAGATTCTGCAATCAACCTGATGCCATCTTTCAAGGCAATGGAGATGGCGGAGAAAGCTAGATGTATTCAGCAGCCTATGTTGAGCTGGGTCGAGTAGTAATTATATCGGATGCTGATATAGATGGACAAGTTGTCTTGCCCGATAGTCGTTGACCTTAGTTGCTACCCAGAAGATACCTTCGTATATCTGCCAAATATGAGCAGTTGGCTCACAAATGAATTGCAACAGAGAGCACAAGAAATACACTCAGATGTTGCAATTCATTTGTTAGGCGAGGTTAGATCCCTTGTATGTACTACTTTACGTCTTCAGGTTGTGGCGCCCCACATAGTGGTATTGGACGCCTTCGGCCAAGGTCAAGTACCGAACCGATGAGAGACCCTGGAATTCAATTTGGCGGGCTTTGTTCGTTTTCGTCAGGTTCAGGGCCGAGACTTACATTACGTCATCCAGTATGACGTATGCAATATCGTATTTATTTTTTCGGGGTGACCAGTCATTCCGCAACTTGGTGTGGCTTTCAACTGAGGGAGTAAAAAGACGATGAAGAGTGTAATGTGCATTAAAATTCGAACCCGAAAAGTCCAACATGTCTCTGTTGAATAAAGTCGTCACTTTGTTAGTGGAGCCAATGTTGCCCCCATCCATGCAGGTTTCCAAGGTGCAGGTTCTCATAGATCAGATACCCGGCCCAAAAAAAGGTTGGCTGGGGGACACAGATATGTGGTCCTGAAAGATCGTTACGTGGGGTAAAGTGGACACAACCACCCCTCTCACTAGGTTCTTGGTCTCCGAGCCGCCAGCCCAGTTTATACAAGACGGAGCAAATTGGACGGTTCTAGCCCCTGGCTGGGCTCCTGGCTGGGCTCCTGGCTGAAGAAGCTTCTTTCTCTTGAGTGTCAGCCAAAAAGTGACCATAATATGACGGGGGTTGAAGATCTTCTACAGCAGCATCACAGGGCCGGGACAGAGCCGCCCTATCAATCGTCTACAAATATGCAAGGCAAAAGCAGGCAAGACGTCGTAACAGGATGGAGAATGCCAGAAGCGTCTCTCTCTGCAGCCAAATGATGCACTTGTAATTAAGATCAAGAACAGCCTCTCCCTCCTATAGGACCGAGTATTTGGCGGAGAAAGGGGACATCATGGTGTAATGGGGAAAGCCGACTCGCAAACAGGCGGATCATGGACCGACTGATGAGCTCCCTCGCGCTCGTTAGGTAGATAGAAAGATAGGGTGTGAGTCGCATCGACATTGCCCATGACATCTCAGATGACATCAGCAAGGACAATTATGATTCCGTTCCCTTGGCACAGTCCATCTATCCAGCCAATCACCGCTGGGTAGCGCCTGGGGAGTGTTGGAAAGCGATTCTGTCCATGAATTGCGAATTCCGTAAATGCGACGTTGGGGTACTGGAAGATTATATAGAGAAGGGGCTGAAATAGCAATCTTAAGATGAAGACGAACCACGGCTGACGAGGAGGATCAAGCTTGTATGAATCTCAAAATCGAACCTCCCGTATACACATTCCATACACATATACTCGAGGGTTAGTGGTTCGGAGCTAAACGCACCGCGACAACTTCTATTCGAGCTAAGCTTTTAGTGGGGTGTTTTCGGAGAAGCCCGGTTGCTTCAGTTTTGAGCTAAATTGGCATTCTTAAGAGCTTTCACGAATAGGATGGCAGAGATGGGTGTGTTGGCCCTATTTAGTTCCGTGTCACCACAGCTGGTCGGGCTTTCACACAGCCGCCACCACCAGGGACGCCTGCAAGTAAAAAGACATCTGGCCCCCGCTAGTAGGCATACGCAAAGTGGGTTATGACGCCACTACAAACGTCATGATCAATCATCTCGGGACGCCCAATCTCCTGCGATCTTCCTAGTTACTGTACCTACATAAGTACTGATAGTGTAAGCATCGCTTAATTATCTACGTACCTATGTATGTATGTATGTATGTACCTCCGGCCAGGCCAGAGTACCAGATTTTAATCATTCGGATCATTTACTCATGACGGCATGGGCAACACATTGAAAAGAACGTCAAGGGTACGAATGTACTGTTGTCAAGGGGCTGTCTTGAGCAATATCGGCTATTCATAGGAACTATGAGAGGAGAGCTAGATACCAGATAAGCCCTGTGCAGCAACACGCATGTTCCCCTAAAGAATGCATGGAGATGAGAGATTGCGGAACCTCAACCTGTTTGATATATGTTATACCGTACAACATCAGATGTGTCCCTGCCCGAGCTGATACGTGAGGCGCCAGGCACGCAGGCACGGTAGGTTCACTCACGCACACACATACACATCATGCAACGGGCAAGTTCCCGAGTCGCTAGACCGATTCAGCAGCATAGCCGGTTCGTCGCTGGAGAAAATATTGCCATCCGTCCCGAGCAGAGCAGCTCAACAAGACAAGATAGGCAAGACGGACTGCGAAGTTGTAATAGCCTAGTCTACATTCTTCTGCCCTTTTCCTCTGATCATCGTGATGTTTAGCTTGGCTTTAGATCTATTGCCCAATGCCAGTTCCACCCTAGATCGTACTTGATTACAGTTGAGCAGTAGAGTGCCGCCCGCACCCGCACGGCGAGCGTTCTTTAACTGAGGATCATGATATACCTTGCCACGAGCCGCAACCGGATCAGCGGTATATGCAAATTAAAGTACATGCAGTAACGTAAGTAGCATAGGAGATTGGACCAGCTACTGGTAGTCCGGCATGCTTCGTCCTCATTACTCCTTGGCTCTTTATAAGCATCATTTTTCATGCTTGTACCGACTGAGGTCTCCCAACCCGTCCCATACGTCATCCTATTCGTCGCTTTGTCCGGTCTAAATCCTGATTCAGAAAAACATGTCAGCCTGCCCTTCCCTATATCCAAGGTCACTGGACAAGCATACCCTGCTGCTTTGTTTCTTTCAAATTCTCATATTGTTGTCACGACGCTTGTTCTTCATCCATCCATTCATCCGTCTCATTAAGCCATCCATTTATCGGTCCTATTCACATATTGACTCACCCCTTTTCCAGCCTGTGAAAGAGGGTGGGTGGCTGTCCTTTGTAATAGTGAACCTACCTGAAGGTATGAGACGGCCAATCTACCCAGCATCTACCTAACTAGGTCTCTGTCCAAGGCAAACTACATCATACTGGGGGCTAACTCGGCTGCAAGGGCACTAAATTGGATAAAATCACTGCCTAAGCGACCTGGAAGCATAGCGTCATGCGAGCACTAACTAACTAAAAGTCGCAAGTGGCTAGAAAGAACTTTCGTCACCACATGGCTCTCGCCTGGTATATGTCTGATCCTCGCAGCGGCCCTGAATCTACGTAAACCAAAGCCGGCCCCATATTCCACCCTCTCCAAATTCCCTTAACCCGCCCGGCCTGCCCTTGCTTCTGCTTCCCCACGACCCTGCAACGATTTTCTCACCATCGGCCGCCTCTAACAGCAATAGCCTTTTCTTCAAGCAAACCCTCTGTTTTATTCATACAGAGCAGTTGCACTCCGCAATTAATTAAATCACGTCGTTTTGCAGATAAGATCAGCTCCATATTTTTCTATCGTCCTTACCTGGATTGCACAAACCTTTCCTCATCTATATACAGCAAACGCGGAAAGCTGCACCTATCCGAAACACGCAGCATTCTTTATCAAAGCGAGCGCTCTTCTCTGATAAGTGGGAGGGGAAACCATCGACATCATACTGGCTCCGGAGGTGTCAGGGTACTACATACCTATTACCGAAAGTGCAGATTACCTCAAAGAAGCCTCCTTCAAAATCTAAGCCGGCGCCATTTACATACCCAGCAGCAGCGTCCCCAAACTCTTTTGCACCCTACCTCCGCTGAATTTTCGGCTTGTGAAAGGACGGACATACATACATACCTTGCACTTCGCAAACTCTGAACGGGACCTGCAGTTATAGCGCATTGCTATAAACTCTTTTTGACTGTTTACACCTCCGCTGGTGGAAGGACGGCGAGAGGCAAGCATTCTTCCCCTGGATGACGTCTTGTCCGGAAAATGTCGACAATACAGCAGTTAAAGAATTTCATCCGACACGGTAAGTCGCATTACCGTTCTCCCCATGGCGATTTTTCGTTTCATTGATTGAATCTCTCACTTTCTCACTTCCTTTTCCAACCATCCATCAATCGATTTCTG